>CANTUR010001292.1:0-127996 GCA_947683625.1 Mallotus nudiflorus | reverse complement strand
CATCAAGACATACTCGAACCTAATTCACTGCAGTAGTTACCAAAAGAAAACACAACTCTGAAAACTAGGGCCACAACTTATATAACTAAGCCCTGACACAGAACTCCACTCTGATACCAACTTTGTCACGACCCAAAACAGGGGCCATGACCGGCGCTAAGGAACGAGAATTCTTTCGAATCTGGAACCCGTAGCAAGCCTAAAAAATAAAATAAAACATGCAATAGTAATAACAATATATAATGCAGCCGAAATAAAATCATAAATATAATAATATATGCACCAACTATATTTAAATCAAACCCTCATTATTACATATATATAAATCTTTTAATACAAATCTCGTTCAAATATATAATACAACATCTCTTTAAATATTTAATGACTACTACAATGTCTAGATAAAATAAACCCAAGACTCAGAGAAGCAGTTTACACAAAGAAGCCGGGGCGGAAGAAATCCGACGTACAGGTCTGCTACTGAGGTCTGAAGATGGTGACTCTCCTGAAAAATTGATCAACGGAGGGGAGTCAGACCTCACTGAGTGAATTACTATAATATATATACATGCATACTAAATGACAATGCATACAATCAACAGTATATATCTAATATGTATATATACAGACAAATACACACAGATGCTGTAAAATCGTTTTATACATATTTTATTGAAAATCATCGTTTATGAAGGATCAAATAGAACCCTATAATATCGCAACCTTAAAACAGTGTTAGACAACACTCTAGCCATACAGGCTCACTTAATCCAAATATATCCACTTAATCCATTTAGACAGTAGACTGGCCCTGAGACACTAAATCAACCGAGCTCCAGCAGTCTGACTGTCAGTGTGATTGCCCCTAGACACTTGGTCAACCGAGCTCCAGCAATCACACTCCCAAATCATATCACACATCAAATATTCATATCCAATCAATATCCACAAACTGGTTAGTAATATAGCCTAAATGCTATAAGCGCACCGGGTACGTACTCGGTCCTAGTGCTGCCCACTAGGTAGCACGTTCTATTGATATCCTTCATTAATAAATATAAAACATTCATTCACAAATAAATGATGCATGAATTTGAAATAAATAGTAACATAAACCATATATATACTGGAAATATACCAAAAGTAAACCAGGTATATTTCGAGTATATATACGTCAAATAAATCCAATCAAATTACAAATTAAGCTAGAAATATATTTAAAAACATTTTAAATATAATTTATTAATAAAACATGCATATAATTTAATATATACCAAAAATAAACCAAAAATATACCTAAATACAAATCACATAATTTATGCATATTTAATCAAAATAAAATATATATTTCTAAAATCATGCATCCTAAGGCACACATATATATAAAATAGTAACTCACACTTAGTGCGCTCCACGAGATAGGTCCGATGGGCCTGGTCCAATAGGCCTCGGTCTTAGCGTAACTAAATAAACAAAAACAATAGAAACATCCTAGAAACTTGATCTAGAATATTAAACACAGAATCGAGATTAGGGATCGACCGAACATCACGTTTTACGAGAATTATATCGAAAATTCGACAGAAACCTGGCTTGTAAAACGAACATCTCTCTACTCAAAGAGTAGAGCCGACCCTGCAAAGAAACACACTTCGAAAAATAGGCACAACAACAAATCCGCAACCCCTCGGTCGGACTCCAAACTACAGTCTACCGACCGAGGTCCACAATCACAGAACAATTTCAGAAATATCAAAAATACCCTTATAACATAGAAATTCATTTTATACATAGAAATTACATAATTAACCTTTAAACACAGTAAAAACCGATAAAAACTCATTTTATTAGTAAAACCGTATATTATATATATAATTGAAAATAATTCATGAAAAATAGTTTTAATTAGTTAAAAATACTAAATAATTTTTAGAAATCATTTTTATACCTTAAATAACTATTTAAACCAATTAAATTACATTTTTAGCCAATTAAGGGTAAAATTACCAAAATACCCCTATATATATAAATATACTATAATTACTTCAAAAATTCACCAAAAATAGTATAATTATCCAAAATTAATTTTTTCAACATATTTATCAATAATATCAATAACTAAACTCAATTAACCAATTAATTTCAAATAAAAACACATTTAACCCTAATTTTCCAAAATTACATAAACTTAAATAATTCAAAATAAATACTTAGAAATTCATAAAAATTCCAAATAAATTCCTATAATTCATTTTAACACCTATATTTATCATAAAACACAATTTCATAATTTAATTATTAAATTTTCGAAAATTAGAAAATAATATTAAAATATTCAAAAATACCCAAAAATCAAAATAATCTCCAAAAATTCTACAAAAATTCACACATGAAGATTAAGCTAATAGGATCAACATTTGTTAAGGGACTTTTCATGAATCAAACAATTCGAAGTTTAAAAAAATCAAAAATCCTAAAATGGCCGAATTCGAAAATTCAAAACCTAAGCAAATCAAGACCATTTAAGCTCAAACCAAAGCTAGAATCACACTCATCGGCGCTCAAGGAGAAGAAAGAGACCAGCGGTGTCAAAAATGGTGGCCGAAAATGTTGTGATCGACGGTGGAGGGAAATTCGGCTTCTCCAGCCAAAACCGATCTCCAGACGCCAGAAACGGCTGCTACAGGCGGCGAGGAAGGCTGGGGAGGTGGTGGCACACCGGATGGCACACCAACGACAAGGAATCGGCGTGACAGACAGCGGACGGCGATGGGGATGGTGTCGGGGAAGAAGGAGGAAGTCGGGGCAATTGTGTAATTTTCCAAAAGTTTTGTTTTTTAACTTATAATATGTATATATTTATACTTTACACTATATATAAAATAATATTAAATTACACACATTAAATATACACCACACACTTAATATTTAATATTTTAAAATTTAATAATAAATAAAAATAATTAAATAACAATAAAACTAATAAATAAATGATAAAATATTAGGATAATATATTAAACCCTAATTAAATAAATGTATACACACATATGCTTTATTTAGTAATTTAAAAATACGTATGAGTTCATGCAAGTCCGTAAATCTATTTAAAATAATTAATATTAAAATATTTACGTGAAAATTTCCCCGAAAATGTAAGTCCCGGGAAAATTTTAAGTAAATTACTCAAAATAATACACAATAATTAAAATAGGTTTTAAATACATATCAACTCGTAAAATATCATAATATATATACAAAAATTATTAACACTACATATCCCGATGCAGTATTAAAAATATTTAAAAACACGGGATATTACATGTGTGATATGATTTGGGAGTGTGATTGCTGGAGCTCGGTTGACCAAGTGTCTCGGGGCCAATCACACTGACAGTCAGACTGCTGGAGCTCGGTTGACTTAGTGTCTCGGGGCCAGTCTACTGTCTAAATGGATTAAGTGGATATATTTGGATTAAGTGAGCCTGTATGGCTAGAGTGTTGTCTAACACTGTTTTGAGGTTACGATATTATAGGGTTCTATTTGATCCTTCATAAACGATGATTTTCAATAAAATATGTATAAAACGATTTTACAGCATCTGTGTGTATTTGTCTGTATATATAAATATTAGATATATACTGTTGATTGTATGCATTGTCATTTAGTATCCATGTATATATATTATAGTAATTCACTCAGTGAGGTCTGACTCCCCTCCGTTGACTAATTTTTCAGGAGAGTCACCATCTTCAGACCTCAGTAGCAGGCTTGTACGCCGGATTTCTTCCACCTCGGCTTCTTTGTGTAAACTGCTTCTCTGAGTCTTGGGTTTATTTTATCTAGACACTGCAATAGTCATTAAATATTTAAAGAGATGTTGTATTATATATTTGAATGGGATTTGTATTAAAAGATTTATATATGTAATAATGAGGATTTGATTTAAATCTAGTTGGTGCATATGTTATTATATTTATGATTTTATTTCCGCTGCATTATATATTGTTATTACTATTGCATGTTTTATTTTATTTTTTAGGCTTGCTACGGGTTCCAGATTCGAAAGAATTCCCGTTCCCTAGCACCAGTCATGGCCCCTGTTTTGGGTCGTGACACCTAGGCACAGAGATATGGAGTTTTAGATTGGAGATTTTATTTTTCTGAAGGTATCTCCGATGAAGGGTGTGATGAGATTTGGTAGGAAGGTAAGTTAGCACCGAGATATATCAAACCGTTTGAGATTCTGGAGAGAGTTGGCACTGTTGCATATCGATTAGATTTGCCTCCGAGTTTGTCACAGGTGCATCCAGTATTTCATATCTCGATATTGAGGAAGTATATCTCAAACCCTTTACATGTGTTACAGCCCGACAGTGTAGAAGCGAGTGAAGATTTGATGTTTATGGAAGAACCTATGGCGATCGTTGATTATCAAGTCTGACAATTGCGTTCAAAGCAGATTCCGCTGGTCAAGGTTCTGTGGCGTAGCAACAAAGTCGAGGAGCATACGTGGGAGACTGAAGCTGAGATGCGAGCTTCTTACCCGTATCTCTTCCCTTCTTGATTTTGTGATCATTTCTTTCTGGAATTCGAGGACGAATTCTTGTAAGGGGGGGAAGACTGTAATATCCCGTGTTTTTAAATATTTTAATACTGCATCGGGATATACAGTGTTAATAATTTTGTATATAATTATGATTTTTTTACGAGTTGTTATGTATTTAAAACTTATTTTAATTATTGTATATTATTTTAAGTGATTTACGTAAAATTTTCCCGAGCATACTATTTTCGGGGAAATTTTCACGTAAATAATTTACTATTAATTATTTTAAATAGATTTTTGGACTTTCATGAACTCATATATATATTTTTAAAGTACTAAATAACGTATATATGTGTATTTATTTATTTAATTAATTAATTACCCTAATATTTTATTATTTATTATTAGTTTTAATATTATTTAATTATTTTTAGGTGTATTAAATTTTAAAATATTAAATTATGTGTGTGTGGTGAATATTTATTGTCTATATCATATTATATATTAAAATAATATAAATTACATATATATATATATATATATATATATATATATATATATATATATATATATATATACATACCTATACATATTATATTTATCAAAAAATCAAGATTTGGCAAATTACCAATCTGCCCCTCCCTCCTTCTTCTTCTCTCCCGATGCCCTACCCTCACTATGCCTCCCGTTCTACCACGCCGGACCGCCCTTCGCCGCCATCAGCTGCCGCCAACCTCCTCCCCCTTCCTTCCTCTTCCTCTCCGACATGACCAGGCCGCCGGAAGCCTGCTGGAACGCCCAAAATTCGCGGTGGCAGCAAGTGGAGCTCTTTGCCGTTGACCACGATTTCGACCACCATTTTCGACACCGCCGGTCTCTTTCTTCTCCTTGAGCTCCGATGAGTGTGATTCCAAGCTTTTTTTCACTTAAAATGGTCTTGATTTGCTTAGGTTTCGATTTTGGTAATTCGACCATTTTAGGGTTCTTGATTTTTTTGAACTTAGAATTGATTGATTCATGAAAAGTCCCTTAACAAATGTTGATCCTAGTAGCTTAATTTTCATGTGTGAATTTTTGTAGAATTTTTTGGAGATTATTTTGATTTTTGGGTATTTTTGAATATTTTATTATTATTTTCTAATTTTTGAAAATTAATTAATTAAATTATGAAATTGTGTTTTGTGATAAATATAGGTGTTGAAATTTATTTGGAATTTTTATGAATTTATGTGTATTTATTTTGAATTTGTTTAGGTTTATGTAATTTTGGAAAATTAGGTTAATTGTGTTTTTAATTGAAATTAATTAGTTAATTGAGTTTAATTATTGATATTATTGATAAATATGTTGAGAAAATAAATTTTTTTCAATTATATTATTTTTGGTGAATTTTTGGAGTAATTTTAGTATATTTATATATATAGGGGTATTTTGGTAATTTTACCCTAAATTGGCTAAAAATGTAATTAAATTGGTTTTAATAGTTATTTAGGGTATAAAAATGATTTCTAAAAATTTTTTAGTATTTTTAATTAATTAAAACTATTTTTCGTGAATTATTTTCAAATTATATATATAATATACGATTTTTCTAATAAAATGAGTTTTTATTGATTTTTACTATGTTTTAGGGTTAATTACGTAATTTTACTTATTAAATGTATTTCTGTGATATAAGGGTATTTTTGGTATTTTTATATTATTCTGTGGATTGTGGACCCCGGTCGGTAGACTGTAGTTTAGAGTCCGACCGAGGGGTTGTGGATGTGTTTATGTGTCTATTTTTTGAAGTGTGTTTCTTTGCAGGGCCGGCTCTACTCTTTGAGTAGAGAGATGTCCGTTTTACAAGGGAGGTTCTGCCGAATTTTTGGTAGAATTCTAGTAAAACGTGATGTCCGGTCGAACCCTAATTCTGATTCTGTGTCTACTATTCTAGATCAAGTTTCTAAGATTTTCTGTTAGGTTTATTCTAATGTCTGTTATTTTTGTATGTTTAGTTACGCCGAGACCGAGACCTAGTGGACCAGGCCAACGGACCCCTCTCGAGGAGCGCATTAAGTGTGAGTTACTATTTTATATATATATGCTTAGGGTGCATGATTTAGAAACGTATGTTATTTTGATTAATTATGCATAAATAAATCAATTAGTATTTAAGTTTATTTTTAGTTTATATTCAGTATATTTTGGTATATTTTCAAATTATATGCATGTTTTATTAATAAATTATTCTTAAAATGTTTTTATGTATATCCTTGGTATATTCTTAGTTATTTTGTAATTTAATTGGATTTATTTGACGTATATATACTCAAAATATACCTGGTTTACTTTTGGTATATTTTTAGTATATATATGGTTTATGTTACTATTTTATTCAATTCATGCATCATTTACTTTTATGAATGTATGCTTTATATTTTAATGAAGGATATCAATAGAACGTGCTACCTAGTGGGCAGCACTAAGACCGAGTATGTACCGGTACGCTGATAGCATTTAGGCTATATTACTAACCATTTGTGGATATTGATTGGATATGATTATTTGATGTGTGAGATATGATTTGGGAGTGTGATTGCTGGAGCTCGGTTGACCAAGTGTCTCGGGGCCAATCACACTGACAGTCAGACTACTGGAGCTCGGTTGACTTAGTGTCTCGGGGTCAGTCTACTGTCCAAATGGAACAAGGGAATATATTGGAATAAGTGAGCCTGTATGGCTAGAGTGTTGTCTAACACTGTTTTGAGGTTGCGATATTCTAGGGTTCTATTTGATCCTTCATAAACTGTGATTTTCAATAAAAATATATAAAATGATTTTATTGCATCTGAGTGTATTTGCTTGTATATATATACTTATTAGATATATATACTTTTGATTGTGTGCATTGTCATTTAGTATGCATGTATATATATTATAGTAATTCACTCAATGAGGTCTGACTCCCCTTTGTTGACCATTTTCTAAGAGAGTCTTCTTCCTCAGACCTCAGTAGTAGGCCTGTACACTGGATTTCTTCCACCCTGGCTTCTTTATGTAAAATGCTTATCTGAGTCTTAAGTTTTATTTTTATAATCTAGATACTGCAGTAGTTGTAAATAATTATGAGTTATGTATTTTAAGAATTTGAACTGAGACATGTATTAAAAGATTTATTTATATATATAAGATGAGGATTTGATTTAAATCTCGTGGTGGATTATTATTTTGATATTTATGATTTTATTCTGCTGCATAGTATATTATTTAATTGTGTTATTATTATTACTATTGCATGTTTATTTTATTTTAGGCTTGCTACGGGTTCCGAATTCGAAAGAATTCTCGTTCCCTAGCGTCGATCATGACCCCTATTTTGGGTCGTGACACTAAGTGTCTCAGGGCCAATCATACTGACAGTCAGACTCTGGAGCTCGGTCGACTTAGTGTCTCGCGGCCAATCTGCTGTCCAGATTGTAGTAAGTGTTCTATTTGGAATCAAGTGAGCCTGTATGGCTAAAGTGATGATGGGGTTGTTGAGGTTGTTATTATTAGGGTTCTATGGATCCTTCATGAATTTAATTAAACGTTTTCTACATTTAGTACATTTATAAAAGCAGAGTTTGGCATTCGTGTGAATTGTGTGTATATACATATATATATAATAATGTCTGATTGTTATGGTTTAGATTGCATATATATATAGTATAATAATTTACTCAGTGAGGTCTGACCCCCCTCAATTATTTTTTTTCGGAGGTCCTTTATCGTCAGACCTTAGTAGTAGAGTTCCTTGCCGGTGTTCTTCAGTTCTGGCTATTTTATGCAAATGTATATTCTAAACTTTGATTTGTATTCTAGAAACTGCAGTAGCAGTGTTATTGTATCAAAGAATATTATTTCGTTTTGATATTAAATACTCTGAGAAATGTATTTGAACACTGTACGAATATGTATTCATTTATGAAAGGATTTGGAGTATTTATTTTATATATTGATTCAAAAAATTTTAATTTTGTCGTACTTTTATTTATTTATTGCATGATTTTATTTTCTAAGGCTTGCTATGAGTTTCGGATTCAAAAGAATTCTCGTTTCCTAGCGCCGATCATGACTCCTAGTTTGGGTCGTGACACTTAATCTTCCTAGAAATTTTTTTTTGAATTTTTGGAATTTATTTGAATTTTAATTACTTTTTTATTATTTTAATATTAAATATTGATAATTATGTTAATTTATTATTTTTATTGAAAATTTAGTTGAATTTGTGTTTGTAATGTGAGTTAATAATTTTAGAATATTTAAAATAATTTTTGGTGAATTTATATAATTTTTAGGAATATTAATTATACTATGTATATTTTGATTTATTGAGTTAATTGTGTAATTTTGCGATAATTATAGTTAAATATTATGTTTTAGATGGTTTTAGAATTATTTAAGGTATTAAAATGATTTTTATAAATTATTTACTATTTTTAACTAATTAATACTAATTTTCAAAAATTATATTCAAATAATATATTATTTACTATTTGGCGATTAAATGGATTTTTAATTACTTTTATTACGATTAAATGGATTTTTAATTACTTTTATTATATAATTAAGTTATTTGAGTATATAAAGGTGAATTTTATTATTTTATGATAATAATTGAGAAATTGGATGTAATATCCCGTGTTTTTTTTAAATATTTTTACACTGTATCGGGATATACAGTGTTAATAATTTTTGTATATATTATGATTTTTTATGAGTTGATATGTATTTAAAACCTATTTTAATTATTGTGTATTATTTACAGTACTTTACATAAAATTTTCCCGGGACTTGCATTTTCGGGGAAATTTTCACGTAAATAATTTATTATTAATTATTTTAAATATATTTTCGGACTTGTATGAACTCATACATATTTTAAAATATTAAACACCGTGTATACATATAATTATTTATTTAATTAGGGTTTAGTATTACCCTAATATTTTATTAATTATTTATTAGTTTTATTGTTATTTAATTATTTTTATTTAGTATAAATTATTAAAATATTAAATTATATGTGCGTGGTGTATATTTAATGTGTGTAATTTAATATTATTTTAATATATAGTATAAAGTATATATATATACATATAATACATCAAAAATCAAAACTTTTATAAAAAATTACCATCTTGCCCCTGTGTACATCTTCTTCCCCGATCACCTTCCCTCGCCGTTCCGATCGCTGTCGTCCCGTTCCCTTGCCATTGGTGTGCCGTCCGGTGTGCCACCACCTTCCCCAGCCTTCTCCGCCGCCAGCAGCACCCTATTCCGTCGAGTTTTGGCCGAAATTAGCTCGGGAAGCCGAAACTTTGGCCACCGTCGATCACGACGATTTCGGCCACCATTTTTGACACCGTCGGTATCTTTCTTCTCCTTGAGCTCCGGTGAGTGTGATTCTAGCTTTGGTTTGAGCTTAAATGGTCTAGAATTGCTTAGGTTTCGAATTTTCAATTTCGGTCACATTAGGGTTTTTGATTTTTTTGAGCTTTGAATTGATTGATTCATGAAAAATCCCTTCACAAATGTTGATCCTAGTAGCTTAATCTTCATGTATGAATTTTTGTGGAATTTTTGGAGATTTTTTGGATTTTTGGGTATTTTTGAATATTTAATATTATTTTATAATTTTCAGAAATTAATTATTTAAATTATGAAATTGTGTTTTATGGTTAAATTAGGTGTTTAAATGAATTATAGGAATTTATTTGGAATTTTTATGAATTTCTAAGTATTTATTTTGAATTATTGAAGTTTATGTAATTTTGGGAAAATTAGGTTAAATGTGTTTTTAATTGAATTTAATTGGTTAATTGAGTTTAATTATTAATATTATTGATAAATATGTTGAGAAAATTAATTTTGGATAATTGTATAATTTTTGGTGAATTTTTGAAGTAATTTTAGTATATTTATATATATAGGGGTATTTTGGTAATTTTACCCTAAATTGGCTAAAAATGTAATTTAATTGGTTTTGATAGTTATTTAAGGTATAAAAATGATTTCTACAAATTATTTAGTATTTTTAACTAATTAAAACTATTTTTCGTGAATTATTTTCAATTATATATATAATATACGGTTTTTCTAATAAAATGAGTTTTTATCGGTTTTTACTGTGTTTAAAGGTTAATTATGTAATTTCTACCTATAAAATGTATTTTTAGGTTTTAAGGGTATTTTTGGTATTTCCTGAATTATTCGGTGTTTGTGGACCCCGGTCGGTAGATTGTAGTCTGGAGTCCGATCGAGGGGTTGTGAATGAGATGTGGTGTTTGTTTTTCAAAGTGTATTTCCTTGTAGGGTCGGCTCTACTCTTTTGAGTAGAGAGATATCCGTTTTACAGGGGAGGTTCTGCCGGATTTCGATAGAATTCTTGTAAAACGTGATGTCCAGTCAAACCCTAATTCTGTTTCCGTATTTAATACTCTAGATCGAATTCTAGGATTTCTGTTAGGTTTATTCTGATGTCTATTATTTATTGCTTGTTTAGTTACGCCGAGACCGAGGGCTAGTGGACCAGGCCCGTCGGACCCGTCTCGTGGAGCGCACTAATTTGTGAGTTACTATACTATATATATATGTTTAGGATGCATGATTTAGAAATGCATGTTTTATGTTGATTAAATATGCATAAATAATTTGATTATGTCTTAAGTTTATATTTAGTTTATTTTGGTTTATTTTTGGTATATAATAAATTGTATACATGTTTTGTTAATAAAATATATTTAAAATGTTTTTAAATATATTTCTAGCTTAATTTATAATTTGATTGGATTTATTTGACGTATATATGCTCGAAATATACCTGGTTTACTTTTGGTATATTTCTAGTATATATATGGTTTATGTTGATATTTTATTGAACTTCATTCATCATTTATTTTTGTGAATGAATGTTTTATATTATTAATGATGAAGGATATCTATAGAACGTGCTACCTAGTGGGCACCACTAGGACCGAGTACGTACCGGTACGCCTATAGTATTTAGGCTATAATACTAACTTATTGGTGGATATTGATTGAATGTGATTATTGATATGTGTGAGATGTGTTTTGGGTGTGATTGCTGGAGCTCGATTGACCAAGTGTCTCGGGGCCAATCACACTGGCAGTCAGACTGCTGGAGCTCGGTTGACTTAGTGTCTCGGGGCCAGTCTACTGTCTAAATGGATTAAGTGGATATATTTGGAATAAGTGAGCCTGTATGGCTAGAGTGTTGTCTAACACTATTTCTGAGGTTGCGATATTCTAGGGTTCTATGTGATCCTTCATAAAAGATGATTTTCAATAAAATATATATAAAATGATTTTATTGCATCTGTGTGTATTTGCCTGTATATATATTAGATATATATATACTGTTGACTGTATGCATTATCATTTAGTGTGTATGTATATATATTATAGTAATTCACTCAGTGAGGTCTGACTCCCCTCCGTTGATAATTTTTCAGGAGAGTCAACATCTTCAGACCTCAGTAGCAGGTCGATACGCCGGATTTCTTCCGCCCCGGCTTCTTTGTGTAAAATGCTTCTCTGAGTCTTGGATTTATTTTATCTAAACACTGCAGTAGTCATTAAATATTTAAAGAGATGTTGTATTGTATTATATTTGAAACTGGATTTGTATTAAGAGATTTATATATATGAGATGAGTTTTGATTTAATTCCAGTTGGTGAAATGATAATATTATATTTATGATTTTCATTTCCGCTGCATTTGATATTGTTATTATTATTATTGCATGTTTTATTTTATTTTTAGGCTTGCTACGGGTTCCGGATTCGAAAGAATTCCCGTTCCCTAGCGCCGGTCATGGCCCCTGTTTTGGGTCATGACAAAGTAAGTTGGTATCAGAGTGGAGTTCTGTGTCAGGGCTTAGTTGTGTGAGTTGTGGCCCTAGTTTTCAGAGTTGTGTTTTCTTTTGGTAACTACTGCAGTGTATTAGGTTCGAGTATGTCTTGATAAGTATTCCTTGCTTTAGTTTTCAGCGTTATTCCTCTGTTGTCTGTTTTGTCTGAATCTTTCCGTTTGTCTTTTCAGTATGAGGAGATGAGCGCATGTCGCTCCACCGGTCATTGAGGCCGAGGATGATGAGTCTTTTCAGGATGAGATTTTACCTCCTGAGCAGCCAGTTAGACGTAGAGGTCGTGGCAGAGGTAGACCTCGAGGAGCGGTAGGTCACCGTAGGCAGAGAGAGTTACAGGACGAGGAGCCTGTTGAGCCTGAGTTTGATGTTCCTGTTCCTCCAGTTGTTCAGCCTGTTTAGCCTGCCTATCAGCAGGGTATGTCTGACCCTGAGGCAGCTTTGTTCTATGCCCGAGTTAGCAGGATTGCTTTTGATGGTACTTCCGATCCATTAGATTTTCTGCATGCGATTGAGATTAGGACTCAGACTGCTCACACCGAGTACCAGCGGATCATGATAGTTGAGTTGTTTGTCGAGGGACCAGCCTTAGATTGGTTTATTCAGATGATCCAGCCCTATATGATGACGATGATGTGGGCTCAGTTTCGAGAGCGATTTTTGAGGAGATTTTATCCAGAGCCTCTTCGTTTAAGCTATCGTCTTCGTTTGACCAGTATTTCTCGTGGAGATCGATCTGTAGAGGAGTATACCCGAGAGTTTCTTCGTTTGGGTAGATATGCCGAGGATCTGATGCGAGATCAGTATTTCACAGTCACTATATACGTTACTGGTTTGGGTTCAGCTTTTGCTGGTATACCTATAGCAGGCCTTACTCTCGAGTTTGTGATGGAGTTAGCCAAGGAGATTGAGCTGAGACTAGTTAGGTAGGGAGCGATGCCTGATTACTACCAGCTGGGAGTTCAGTCGAGTGGATCGCAGGCTACTCCGTATTCGAGTTTTCATGTTGGTTCGAGTAGTCAGCAGCGAGGTCTGACTCAGCAGAGTCAGAGACAGCAGCAGCGAGTGCATCGGAGCAGTAGACATGGCCGTGGAGGTCAGCGTAGATCGTTCAGATTTGGGTCAGGTGCTTCGAGCAGCAGTAGTGGTCGTAGTTCTGGATCAGCGGCCAATGTTTGCCAGACTTGTGGTAGAGTCCATCAGGGATCGTGTTATCTAACACCACTGACATGCTTCAGATGTGGGCAGACAGGACATTTTGCCAGATCGTGTCCTTATTCCAGGTATCAGCAACAGCATATTTCGTGATTCCCACAGCAGTCGATTGCTAGTGCTGCACCCGTGCCATTTCAATTACCACCAGTTTAGCATCAGAGTTCCACTTAGTTTGTTCCACAATAGAATCATGGTAGAGGTACTAGAGGAGGTGCCAGAGGTGTTGGTCAGGCTTCTACCAGTCAGCAGGGAGGTCGAGGTTAGGCCAGAGTCTTTCATCTTACTCAGTAGGATGCTCAGGCATCTAATGCAGTCGTGGCAGGTATTGTTTCTGTTTGTTACCTGGATGCTTGGGTTTTGTTTGATCCGGGTGCCACGCATTCGTTTGTTTCTCCTGTTTTTACTTCTAAATCTGGTTGGCAAGCTTTGAGGATGGCTTTTCCTTTATCTGTTGCCACTCCTCTGAGTGATTCCTTGGACACCGATATTGTTCTTTCTGGTTATCCAGTTCTCGTGGGAGATAGAGAATTACCCGCTGATTTGATTTTGTTGGATATGATGGAGTTTGATGTTATTTTGGGAATGGATTAGTTATCTCAGCACTATGTCGTGGTAGATTGCACGAATAAAGAGGTGACCTTCAGAATTCCTAATGAAGTAGAATTTAAGTTTGTTGGTGATAGGAGTTCAGCACCTCAGAATCTTATTTCTACTATTACGGCTAGGAAGTTGATGAGGAAAGGTTGTCAGGGATATTTGGCATTGGTCAGGGATACGTCAGTGGAGAAGTTGTCACTCACAGATGTTCCTGTTGCTTGTGAGTTTCCTGATGTTTTTCCCGAGGAGTTGCCAGGTTTACCACCTCATAGAGAGATTGAGTTCTGTATAGATGTGGTCCCAGGTACTACTCCTATATCTATGCCACCCTATCGAATGGCTCCTGCAGAGTTGAAAGAGTTGAAGGAGCAGTTGCAAGAGTTATTGGATAAAGGTTTCGTCAGACCTAGTGCTTCTCCTTGGGGTGCACCAGTCCTGTTTGTGAAGAAGAAGGATGGTACCCTGAGACTGTGCATTGACTACAGAGAGTTGAATAAGGTGACAGTGAAGAACAAGTATCCTCTCCCGAGGATAGATGATTTGTTTGATCAGTTACAGGGTGTACAGTTCTTTTCTAAGGTTGACTTGAGGTCGGGTTATTATCAGTTGCGGATCAGTGAATCTGATATTCCTAAGACAGCGTTCTGCACTCGATATGGCCATTATGAGTTTCTGGTGATGTCTTTTGGTTTAACTAATGCACCAGCAGCTTTTATGGACCTGATGAATAGGGTATTCAGACCGTATGTGGATCAATTTGTGGTAGTCTTCATTAATGATATACTGGTTTATTCCAGGAGTATGGAAGAGCATGTATATCATTTGAGGATTGTACTACAGACATTGAGAGATCATAAGCTTTATGCTAAATTTTCGAAGTGTGATTTCTGGATGGAGAGTGTTTCTTTTCTTGGACACATAGTGTCTAAAGAAGGTATCCAGGTTGATCCACAGAAGATTGAGGCAGTATCTGAATGGCCTAGACCTACTTCTGTCACTGAGATTCGAAGTTTTTTGGGTTTAGCCGGGTATTATAGGCGGTTTGTGCAGGATTTTTCTAGAATTGCATCCCCTATGACTCAGAAGAATGTTAGATTCGAGTGGTCAGAAGCTTGTGAGAATAGTTTTCAGTTGTTGAAGGAGAAGTTGACCACAATGCCAGTGTTAGCTTTGCCTAATAGTGTGGATAAGTTCACAGTTTACTGTGATGCCTCTAGAATTGGTCTTGGTTGTGTGCCGATGTAGAATGGAAGGGTGATAGCCTATGCTTCGAGGCAGTTGAAGAAGCATGAGCAGAACTATCCTACACATGATCTTGAGATGGCTGCAGTTATCTTTGCTTTAAAGATTTGGAGACATTATCTGTACGGGGTGACTTGTGAGATATTTACTGATCACAAGAGCCTTAAGTACATTTTTCAGCAGAGAGATTTGAATTTGAGGCAGAGAAGATGGTTAGAACTGTTGAAGGATTATGATTGCGAGATCTTATATCATCCGGGTAAAGCTAATGTGGTAGCATATGCCTTGAGTAGAAAGTCCTCAGGTAGTCTTGCTCACATCGGTGTTGAGAGGAGACCATTAATCCAAGAGTTGCATCTGATGGTGGATCAAGGTCTGATGATGAAGCTCAGTAGATCAGGTGGACTGCTAGCCCAATTTAAAGTGTGATCTGTACTGAGGGATAGAATTAAAGTAGCTCAGAGTTGAGATTCTATTCTGGAAGAGCTTGCAGAGAATGTCAGAGCAGGGAAGTTCACTGATTTCACACTCGATGATGATGGTGTGTTGTGGATTAGTGGTAGATTGTGTGTTCCTAATGTGGATAATTTGAGAGAGGAGATTTTAGAGGAAGCACATTCTATAGCCTACAGCGTTCATCTGGGCATTACTAAGATGTACCACAGTATCAGAGATTTATATTGGTGGGATGGATTAAAGAAGGATGTCGCTGATTATGTTGTGAAGTGTTTGACGTGTCAACAAGTGAAAGCCGAACATCAGAAGCCTTCTGGGAAGCTTCAGCCTCTTCCTATTCCCGAGTGGAAGTGGGAAAGGATAGCTATGGATTTTGTGGTCGGTTTACCTCGTTCGAAGGATGGATACGATTCCATCTGGGTGATTGTAGACAGGTTGACGAAGTCTACACATTTCTTGCCTATGAAAGCCACATATTTAGTTGCCAGATTGGCGAAGTTGTATGTGAAGCATATTGTGTGCCTTCATGGAGTACTTGTGTCCATTGTGTCAGATAGAGGTTCGGTGTTTACTTCTCATTTTTGGTAGAAGTTGCAGGAAGCGATGGGCACTAGGTTGGATTTCAGTACTGCTTTTCATCCTCAGACAGATGGTCAGTCTGAGAGGATGATCCAGACACTGGAAGATATGTTGAGGATGTGTGTCCTGGATTTGGGAGGTAGCTGGGATGATCATTTGTCGCTTGTTGAGTTTGCATATAATAACAGCTACCATAGCAGTATTGGTATGGCACTATACGAGGCGTTGTATGGAAGGAAGTGTAGATCCCCATTGAGTTGGGATGAGATTGGTGAGAGAGCTTTGACTGGACTTGAGATGGTTCAAGATGCTGCAGAGAAAGTCGCCGTGATCAAGCGCAGATTAGAGACCGCACTTAGCAGATAGAAGAGTTATGCAGATCCTAGGCGTAGAGATGTGGAGTTTCAGGTAGGAGATTTCGTTTTTCTGAAAGTATCTCCGATGAAGGGTGTGATGAGATTTGGCAGGAAGGGTAAGTTAGCACCGAGATATATTGGACCGTTTGATATTCTAGAGAGAGTTGGCACTGTTGCATATCGGTTGGATTTGCCTCCGAGTATGTCACAAGTGCATCCAGTGTTTCATATCTCGATGTTGAGGAAGTATATCTCAGACCCTTCACACGTGTTGTAGCCTGACAGTGTGGAAGTGAGTGAAGATTTGATGTTTATGGAAGAACCTGTGGCGATCATTGATTATCAAGTTCAACAGTTGCGATCGAAGCAGATTCCAATGGTCAAGGTTCTATGGCGTAGCGACAGAGTTGAGGAGCATACGTGGGAGACTAAAGCTGAGATGCGAGCTTCTTACCCGTATCTCTTTCCTTCTTGATCTTGTTTTCTAGAATTCGGGGACGAATTCTTGTAAGGGAGGAAGACTGTAATATCCCGTGTTTTTTTTAAAATATTTTTACACTGTACCGGGATATATAGTGTTAGTAATTTTTGTATATATTATGATATTTTTATGAGTTGATATGTATTTAAAACCTATTTTAATTATTGTGTATTATTTACAGTACTTTACATAAAATTTTCCCGGGACTTGCATTTTCGGGGAAATTTTCACGTAAATAATTTATTATTAATTATTTTAAATATATTTTCGGACTTGTATGAACTCATACATATTTTAAAATATTAAACACCGTGTATACATATAATTATTTATTTAATTAGGGTTTAGTATTACCCTAATATTTTATTAATTATTTATTAGTTTTATTGTTATTTAATTATTTTTATTTAGTATAAATTATTAAAATATTAAATTATATGTGTGTGGTGTATATTTAATGTGTGTAATTTAATATTATTTTAATATATAGTATAAAGTATATATATATATATATATATATATATATATATATATATATATATATATACATATAATACATCAAAAATCAAAACTTTTGAAAAATTACCATTTTGCCCCCATGTACATCTTCTTCCCCGATCACCTTCCCTCGCCGTTCCGATCGCTGCCATCCCATTCCCTTGCTGTTGGTGTGCCGTCTGGTGTGCCACCACCTTCCCCAGCCTTCTCCGTCGCCAGCAGCACCCTATTCCGTCGAGTTTTGGTCAGAATTAGCTCGGGAAGCCGAAACTTTGGCCACCGTCGATCACGACAATTCCGGCCACCATTTTTGACACCGCCAGTCTCTTTCTTCTCCTTGAGCTCCGTTGAGTGTGATTCTAGCTTTGGTTTGAGCTTAAATGGTCTAGAATTGCTTAGGTTTCAAATTTTCAATTTCGGTCACATTAGGGTTTTTGATTTTTTTGAGCTTTGAATTGATTGATTCATGAAAAATCCCTTCACAAATGTTGATCCTAGTAGCTTAATCTTCATGTATGAATTTTTGTGGAATTTTTGGAGATTTTTTGGATTTTTGGGTATTTTGGAATATTTAATATTATTTTCTAATTTTCGGAAATTAATTATTTAAATTATGAAATTGTGTTTTATGGTTAAATTAGGTGTTGAAATGAATTATAGGAATTTATTTGGAATTTTTATGAATTTCTAAGTATTTATTTTGAATTATTGAAGTTTATGTAATTTTGGGAAAATTAGGTTAAATGTGTTTTTAATTGAATTTAATTGGGTAATTGAGTTTAATTATTAATATTATTGATAAATATGTTGAGAAAATTAATTTTGGATAATTTTATAATTTTTGGTGAATTTTTGAAGTAATTTTAGTATATTTATATATATAGGGGTATTTTGGTAATTTTACCCTAAATTGGCTAAAAATATAATTTAATTGATTTTAATAGTTATTTAAGGTATAAAAATGATTTCTACAAATTATTTAGTATTTTTAACTAATTAAAACTATTTTTCGTGAATTATTTTCAATTATATATATAATATACGGTTTTTCTAATAAAATGAGTTTTTATCGGTTTTTACTGTGTTTAAAGGTTAATTATGTAATTTCCACCTATAAAATGTATTTTTAGGTTTTAAGGGTATTTTTGGTATTTTCTGAATTGTTATGTGTTTGTGGACCCCGATCGGTAGATTGTAGTCTGGAGTCCAACCGAGGGGTTGTGAATGAGATGTGGTGTTTGTTTTTCGTAGTGTATTTCCTTGCAGGGTCGGCTCTACTCTTTTGAGTAGAGAGATGTCCGTTTTACAAGGGAGGTTCTGCCGGATTTTCGATAGAATTCTCGTAAAACATGATGTCCAGTCGAACCCTAATTCTGTTTCCGTATTTAATACTCTAGATCGAATTCTAGGATTTCTGTTAGGTTTATTCTGATGTCTATTATTTATTGCTTGTTTAGTTGGACCGAGACCGAGGGCTAGTGGACCAGGCCCGTCGGACCCGTCTCGTGGAGCGCACTAATTTGTGAGTTACTATACTATATATATATGCTTAGGATGCATGATTTAGAAATGCATGTTTTATGTTGATTAAATATGCATAAATAATTTGATTATTTCTTAAGTTTATATTTAGTTTATTTTGGTTTATTTTTGGTATATAATAAATTGTATACATGTTTTGTTAATAAAATATATTTAAAATGTTTTTAAATATATTTTTAGTTTAATTTATGATTTGATTGAATTCATTTGACGTATATATACTCGAAATATACCTGGTTTACGTTTGGTATATTTCCGGTATATATATGGTTTATATTGTTGTTTTATTTAAATTCGTGCATCATTTATTTATGAATGAGTGTTTTATATTATTAATGATGAAGGATATCTATAGAACGTGCTACCTAGTGGGCAGCACTAGGACCTAGTACGTACCGGTACGCCTATAGTATTTAGGCTATAATACTAACTTATTGGTGGATATTGATTGAATGTGATTATTGATATGTGTGAGATGTGTTTTGGGTGTGATTGCTGGAGCTCGATTGACCAAGTGTCTCGGGGCCAATCACACTGGCAGTCAGACTGTTGGAGCTCGGTTGACTTAGTGTCTCGGGGCCAGTCTACTGTCTAAATGGATTAAGTGGATATATTTGGAATAAGTGAGCCTGTATGGCTAGAGTGTTGTCTAACACTATTTCCGAGGTTGCGATATTCTAGGGTTCTATGTGATCCTTCATAAAAGATGATTTTCAATAAAATATATATAAAATGATTTTATTGCATCTGTGTGTATTTGCCTGTATATATATTAGATATATATATATTGTTGACTGTATGCATTATCATTTAGTGTGTATGTATATATATTATAGTAATTCACTCAGTGAGGTCTGACTCCCCTCCGTTGATAATTTTTCAGGAGAGTCAACATCTTCAGACCTCAGTAGCAGGTCGATACGCCGGATTTCTTCCGCCCCAGCTTCTTTGTGTAAAATGCTTCTCTGAGTCTTGGATTTATTTTATCTAGACACTGCAGTAGTCATTAAATATTTAAAGAGATGTTGTATTGTATTATATTTGAAACTGGATTTGTATTAAGAGATTTATATATATGAGATGAGTTTTGATTTAATTCCAGTTGGTGAAATGATAATATTATATTTATGATTTTCATTTCCGCTGCATTTGATATTGTTATTATTATTATTGCATGTTTTATTTTATTTTTAGGCTTGCTACGGGTTCCGGATTCGAAAGAATTCCCGTTCCCTAGCGCCGGTCATGGCCCCTGTTTTGGGTCATGACAAAGTAAGTTGGTATCAGAGTGGAGTTCTGTGTCAGGGCTTAGTTGTGTGAGTTGTGGCCCTAGTTTTCAGAGTTGTGTTTTCTTTTGGTAACTACTGCAGTGTATTAGGTTCGAGTATGTCTTGATAAGTATTCCTTGCTTTAGTTTTCAGCGTTATTCCTCCGTTGTCTGTTTTGTCTGAATCTTTCCGTTTGTCTTTTCAGTATGAGGAGACGAGCGCATGTCGCTCCACCGGTCGTTGAGGCCGAGGATGATAAGTCTTTTCAGGACGAGATTTTACCTCCTGAGCAGCCAGTTAGACGTAGAGGTCGTGGCAGAGGTAGACCTCGAGGAGCGGCAGGTCGCCGTAGGCAGAGAGAGTTACAGGACGAGGAGCCTGTTGAGCCTGAGTTTGATGTTCCTGTTCCTCCAGTTGTTCAGCCTGTTCAGCCTGCCTATCAGCAGGGTATGTCTGACCCTGAGGCAGCTTTGTTTTATGCCCGAGTTAGCAGGATTGCTTTTGATGGTACTTCCGATCCATTAGATTTTCTGCATGCGATTGAGATTAGGACTCGGACTGCTCACACCGAGTACTAGCGGATCATGATAGTTGAGTTGTTTGTCGAGGGACCAGCCTTAGATTGGTTTATTCAGATGATCCAACCCTATATGATGACGATGATGTGGGCTCAGTTTCGAGAGTGATTTTTGAGGAGATTTTGTCCAGAGCCTCTTCGTTTAAGCTATCGTCTTCGTTTGACCAGTATTTCTCGTGGAGATCGATCTGTAGAGGAGTATACCCATAAACATGTCTTTAAATTATTTTATTTCAGGAAGTAGTGTTTTGATAAATCTTTAACTTAAAGCATTAATATTTTAATATTACTATTTTAATGAAATATATTATTTTGCATGCATGAATATTTGTCATGACCCAAAACAGGGGCCATGACCAGCGCTAGGGAACGGGAATTCTTTCGAATCCGGAACTCATAGCAAGCCTAAAAATAAAATAAAATAAAACAGGCAATAGTAATACTAACAACACAATTAAGAAAAATACTGTGCAGCGGAATAAAATCATAAATATAAAAATAATGATCCACCATGAGATTTAAATCAAATCTTCATCTCATATATAAATAAACTTTTAATACAAATCCAGTTCAAATATTTAAAGTACATATCTCACGACTTTATACAACTACTGCAGTGTCTAGATTATAAAAATAAAACTCAAGTGAGCAGTTTACATAGAGAAGCCGAAGCGGAAGAAATTCGGCGTACAGGCCTGCTACTGAGGTCTGAAGACGATGACTCTCCTGAAAAATAGTCAATGGAGGGGAGTCAGACCTCATTGAGTAAATTACTATAATATATATACATGCATACTAAATGACAATGCACACAATCAAAAGTATATGTATCTAATAAGTATATATATACAAGCAATTACATGCAGCTACAATAAAATCATTTTATATATTTTTATTTAAAATCACTATTTATGAAGGATCGAATATAACCCTAAAAAATCGCAACCTTAAAACAGTGTTAGACAACACTCTAGCCATACAGGCTCACTTATTCCAAATATATTCACTTGTTCCATTTGGACAGTAGACTGGCCTCGAGACACTAAGTCAACCGAGCTCCAACAATCTGACTGTCAGTGTGATTGGCCCCGAGACACTTGGTCAATCGAGCTCCAGCAATCACACTCCCAAATCATTTCTCACACATCAAATAATCAAATCCAATTAATATCCTAAAATAGTTTAGTAATATAGCCTAAATGCTATAAGCGTACCGGTACGTACTCGGTCCTAGTGCTACCCACTAGGTAGCATGTTCTATTGATATCCTTCATTAAAATATAAAGCATACATTCATAAAAATAAATGATGCATGAATTTAAATGTAATAGCAACAATAACCATATATATACTAGAAATATACCAAAAGTAAACCAGGTATATTTTGAGTATATATACGTTAAATAAATCCAATATAATCGTAAAACATACTAAATATATATTTGAAAACATGATAAATATAAACGTTTAATAAAGCATGCATATAATTTAAAATATACTAAAAATAGACCAAAATAAACTAAAAATAAACTTAAATACTAATTGAATTATTTATGCATAATTAATCAAAATAAAACATACGTTTCTAAATCATGCACCCTAAACATATATATATATATAAAATAGTAACTCACACTTAGTGCGCTCCTCGAGATGGGTCCGATGGGCCTAGTCCACTAGGCCTCGGTCTCGGCGCAACTAAACAAACAATAAAATAACAGACATCAGAATAAACCTAACAGAAAATCCTAAAAACTCGATATAGAATATTAGACACAGAATCAAAATTAGGGTTTGACCGGATATCACGTTTTACGAGAATTCTACCAAAACGGACATCCCTTATAAAGCGGACATCTCTCTACTCAAAGAGTAGAGCCGGCCCTGCAAAGAAACACACTTTGAAAAATAGATACAGAATCCCAATCACAATCCCTCGGTCGGACTCCAAACTACAGTTTACCGACTGGGGTCCACAATTCACAAAATAATATAGAAATACCAAAAATACCCTTATATCATAGAAATACATTTTATAAGTAGAAATTACATAATTAACCCTAAAACACAGTTAAAACCGATAAAAACTCATTTTATTAGAAAAATCGTATATTATATATATAATTGAAAATAATTTACGAAAAATAGTTTTAATTACTCAAAAATACTAAATAATTTGTAGAAATCATTTTTATACCCTAAATAACTATTAAAACCAATTTAATTACATTTTTAGCCAATTTAGGGTAAAATTACCAAAATACCCCTATATATATATAAATATACTAAAATTACTCCAAAAATTCATCAAAAATAATATAATTGCAAAAAATTAATTTTCTCAACATTTTTATCAATAATATCAATAAATAAACTCAATTAACCAATTAATTTCAATTAAAAACACAATTAACCCTAGTTTCTCAAAATTACATAACCTAATTAAATTCAAAATAAATACATAGAAATTCATAAAAATTCCAAATAAATTTCTATAATTCATTTCAACACCTATATTTATCATAAAACACAATTTCATAATTTATTTATTTAATTTTTGAAAATTAGAAAATAATAATAAAATATTCAAAAATACCCAAAAATCAAAATAAATTCCAAAAATTCTACAAAAATTCACACATGAAGATTAAGCTAAGGGAACAAAATTTGTGAAGGAATTTTTCATGAATCAATCAATTTGAAGTTCAAAAAAAATCAAGAACCCTAAAATGGCCGAATTACCAAAATCGAAACCTAAGCAAATCTAGACCATTTTAAGTGAAACAAATCTTGGAATCACACTCACCGGAGCTCAGGGAGAAGAAAGAGACTGGCGGTGTCAAAAATGGTGGCCGAAAATGTCGTGAACGACGGTGAGAATGAATTTTGGCTTTCTGGCGATATCGAGCTCCTCTGATGCCGAAAATGGACTCTGTTGGTGGCAGAACAGCTGGAGGAAGGAGGTGGCACGCCGAGAGGCACACCGACGGTGAGAAAATGGGATGGCAGATGGTGGAATGGCAATGGAGGCGATCGGGGATGAAGAAGGAGGACGAATGACACACTTATAAATAAATCAAACTTTATTTTTGATAAATATAATATATGTATAGGTATGTATATATATATATACTTTATATTATTTTAATATAAAATATTGTATGGACAATAAATATTCACCACACACATAATTTAATATATTAAGTAATTTATACACTAAAAATAATTAAATAATATTAAAACTAATTAATAAATAATAAAAATACTAGGGTAATTAATTAAACCCTAATTAAATAAATACACATATATATTTTATTTAGTACTTTTAAAAAAATATATATGAGCTCATGCAAATATGGAAATCTATTTAAAATAATTAGTAATAAATAATTTACGGGTCAATTTCTCCGAAAATGCAAGTCCCGGAAAAATTTTATGTAAAGTGCTTAAAATAACATAAAATAATTAAAAATCAATTTTAATTAAATAACAACTCATGAAATATCATAAATATATACAAAAATTATTAACACTGCATATCCCGATGCAGTATTAAAATATTCAAAAACACGGGATATTACAATATTTTAGGGTTAATGAGTAATTGTGTATAAATTATATTATTATTATGTATATATATATTATATTTTATTTGTTGTATTTTATATGAGTTATATATATATATATATATATATATATATATATATATATATATATAATAATAATAATAATAATAAAAACCATCTTCTTCTTCCCCTTCTCCCCGAAACCGAACCCACCCCCCACCATCACCATCCGTTCTGCTGATCTCAGGCCATCAGAGTGCCTCCTAAAACTCCACCCCTCCAGCAACAGCTCCGCCACCTCTGTTGTCTTCTCCGGCACCGGCAGTAGCTTAGGAAGCCAATTTTTGGCCGAAACTCATTCCACCTCCGTTCAGCATCTTTTCGGCCACCAAACTCAGTGATTCTGGTGCCTTTGGACTCCTTAGACTCCCTAGAGGATGGTTCCAAGCTCCCTTTTTCACAAAAACTCGATTTGGTAAGGTTTTAAGCTAGTTTTCAATTTTAGCCATTTTTTATTCTTGAATTTTTTGAACTTCACTCTTTGAGATTCAAGCTTAGCTCCTTCACAAATAATCTTCCCCATAGCTTAATCTATTGTCACGACCCAAAACAGGGGCCATGATCGGCGCTAGGGAACGGGAATTCTTTCGAATCCGGAACCCGTAGCAAGCCTAAAAATAAAATAAATCATGCCATAACAACAATAATCATATAATATATATGCAGCGGAAATAAAAATCTTAAATATCACAATATTATTCACATAACTGGATTTAAATCGAAATCTCATCTCATAGATATATAATCTCTTTAATACAAATCCAGTTTCAACATAATACATCTCTTTAAAATAAAGTACATGAAATCCAATACTTTAATTCACAACTACTGCAGTGTCTAGATAAAATAAATAAGACTTAAGTAGATAATTTACATAAAGAAGCCGGGGCGGAAGAAATCCGGCGTATCGACCTGCTACTGAGGTCTGAGGAAGTTGACTCTCCTGAAAAATAGTCAACGGAGGGGAGTCAGACCTCACTGAGTGAATTACTATAATATATATACATACACACTAAGTGATAATGCATACAATCAACAGTATATATAATATGTATATATATACAGGCAATTACACACAGATGCAATAAAATCATTTTTATATATTTTATCTGAAAATCATCTTTTATGAAGGATCATAAAGAACCCTAGAATATCGCAACCTCGAAAATAGTGTTAGAAAACACTCTAGCCATACAGGCTCACTTAATCCAAATATATCCATTTAATCCATTTAGACAGTAGACTGGCCCCGAGACACTAAGTCAACCGAGCTCCAGCAGTCTGACTGCCAGTGTGATTGGTCCCAAGACACTTGGTCAACCGAGCTCCAGCAATCACACCTCCAAACCATATCTCACATATCAAATAATCATATCAAATCAATATCCACAAATAGTTAGTAATATAGCCTAAAGCTATAGGCGTACCGGTACGTACTCGGTCCTAGTGCTGCCCACTAGGTAGCACGTTCTATTGATATCCTTCATTAATAATATAAAACACTCATTCACAAATAAATGATGCATGAATTCAAATAAAACAACAATATAAACCATATATATACCGGAAATATACCAAACGTAAACCAGGTATATTTCGAGTATATATACGTCAAATGAATTCAATCAAATCATAAATTAAACTAAAAATATATTTAAAAACATTTTAAATATATTTTATTAATAAAACATGTATATAATTTATTATATACCAAAATAAACCAAAAATATACTTAAATACAAATCATAATATTTATGCATTTTTAATCAAAATAAAATATATATTTTTAAATCATGCATCCTAAGCATATATATATAGTATAGTAACGCACCTAGTGCGCTCCACGAGACAGGTCCGACGGGCCTGGTCCACTAACCATCGGTCTCGGCGCAACTAAATAAGAAATAATTAACTGACATCAGAATAAACTTAACAGAAATCCTAGAATTCAATCTAGAGTATTAAACACAGAATCGGAAATTAGGGTTCGACTGGACATCACGTTTTACGAGAATTCTATTGAAAATCCGACAGAACCTCCCCTGTAAAATGGACATCTCTCTACTCAAAAGAGTAGAGCCGACCCTGCAAAGAAACACACTTCGAAAAATAGACTCAACACAATCAAAATCCCACGGTCGGACTCCAAACTACAGTCCATCGACCGGGGTCCACAAACACAGAACATATTCTAGATATACCAAAAATATCCTTACAACATAGAAATTCATCTCATATGTAGAAATTACATAATTAACCTTAAAACACTGTAAAAATTGATAAAAACTCATTTTATTTGAAAAACCGTATATTATATATATAATTGAAAATAATTTACGAAAAATAGTTTTAATTAGTTAAAAATACCAAATAATTTGTAGAAATCATTTTTATACCTTAAGTAATTATTAAAACCGATTAAATTACATTTTTAGACAATTTAGGGTAAAATTACCAAAATACCCCTATATATATAAATATACCTAAATTACTTCAAAAATTCACCAAAAATCATAAAATTATCCAAAATTAATTTTCTCAACATATTTATCAATAATATCAATAATTAAACTCAATTAACCAATTAAATTCAATTTAAAACACAATTAACCCTAATTCTCAAAATCACATAAACTTTAATAATTCAAAATAAATATTTAGAAATTCATAAAAATTCCAAATAAATTCCCATAATTCATTTCAACACCTAATTCAACCATAAACTCTAATTTCATAATTTAAATAATTAATTTCCAAAAATTAGAAAATAATATTAAAATATTCAAAAATACCCAAAAATCCAAACAATCTCCAAAAATTCTACAAAAATTCATACATGTAGATTAAGCTACTAGGAACAACATTTATGAGGGTAGTTTTCATGAATCAATCAATTCGAAGTTCAAAAAAATCGAAAACCCTAATAGGCCAAAATTGACAAAATCGAAACCTAACCAATTCTAGACCATTTCAGCTCAAACCAAAGCTAGAATCACACTCACCGGAGCTCAAGGAGAAGAAAGAGATCGGCGGTGTCGAAAACGGTGGCCGGAGGAGGGAGAAACGGTGAAGGGAAGATTTCGGCCAAAAGAGGAAGAATGGAGCTGCCGGCGCCGGGGAAAGGGGCTGGAGGCGGCGGAGGACGGCTGGGAACGGCGGTGGCAAGCTGGGAGGCACACCGACGGTTGGTGGCCGGAGTTGCAGACGGTGAGGGATGGTGGTCGGGCGTCGGGCGTGGAAGGAAAGAAGGAGAAGAAGAAGAAGAAGAAAAAGAAAAAGAAAGAAAAAGGAAGAAAAAGAAAAAGAAAAAGAAAGAAAAAGGAAAAAAAAAGAAAAAGAAAAAAAAATAAAAAAAATAATTAAATATTAATAAAATAATAATAAAAAATAAATTTTAATAATTTAATAATAAATAAAATAATTAAATAATAATAAATAAATAATACAATATTAGGGTTTTATGTGTTAAACCCTAATTAAATAAATATACACACACGTAGGCTTTATTTAGTATTTAAAAATACGAATGAGTTCATGCAAGTCCGTAAATACATTTAAAATAATTAATATTAAAATATTTACGTGAAATTTCCCCGAAAATGCAAGTCCCGGGAAAATTTTATGTAAAACACTGAAAATAATACACCGTAATTAAAATAGATTTTAAATACATATTAACTCGTAAAAATATCATATAATGTACAGAAATTATTAACACTGCATATCCCGGTACAGTGTAAAAATATTTTAAAAACACGGGATATTATAGTCTTCCCCCCTTACAAGAATTCGTCCCCGAATTCCAGAAAACAAGATCAAGAAGGAAAGAGATATGGGTAAGAAGCTCGCATCTCAGCTTCAGTCTCCCACGTATGCTCTTCAACTCTATCGCTACGCCACAGAACCTTGACCATCGGAATCTGCTTCGATCGCAACTGTCGAACTTGATAATCAATGATCGCCACAGGTTCTTCCACAAACGTTTAATCTTCATTCACTTCCACACTGTCAGGTTGCAACACATGTGAAGGATCTGAGATATACTTCCTCAACATCGAGATATGAAATACTGGATGCACTTGTGACATACTCGGAGGCAAATCCAACCGATATGCAACAGTGCCAATTCTCTCCAGAATCTCAAACGGTCCAATGTATCTCGGTGCTAACTTACCCTTCCTGCCAAATCTCATTACACCCTTCATCGGAGATACTTTCAGAAAAACAAAATCTCCAACCTGAAACTCCACATCTCTGCGCCTAGGATCCGCATAACTCTTCTGTCTGCTAACTGCGGTCTCTAATCTGCGCTTGATCACGGCGACTTTCTCTGCAGCATCCTGAACCATCTCTGGTCCAGTCAAAGCTCTCTCACCAATCTCATCCCAACTCAACGGGGATCTACACTTCCTTCCATACAACGCCTCATACGGTGCCATGCCAATACTGCTATGGTAGCTGTTATTATATGCAAACTCAACAAGCGACAAATGATCATCCCAGCTACCTCCCAAATCCAGGACACACATCCTCAACATATCTTCCAGTGTCTGGATCGTCCTCTCAGACTGACCATCTGTCTGAGGATGAAAAGCAGTACTGAAATCCAACCTAGTGCCCATCGCTTCTTGCAACTTCTGCCAAAAACGAGAAGTAAACACTGAACCTCTATCTGACATAATGGACACAGGTACTCCATAAAGGCACACAATATGCTTCACATACAACTTCACCAATCTAGCAACTGAATATGTGGCTTTCACAAGCAAGAAATGTGCAGACTTCGTCAACCTGTCTACAATCACCCAGATGGAATCGTATCCATCCTTCGAACGAGGTAAACCGACCACAAAATCCATAGCTATCCTTTCCCACTTCCACTCGGGAATAGGAAGAGGCTGAAGCTTCCCAGAAGGCTTCTGATGTTTGGCTTTCACTTGCTGACACGTCAAGCACTTAGCAACATAATCAGCGACATCCTTCTTCAATCCATTCCACCAGTATAGATCTCTGATACTGTGGTACATCTTAGTAACACCTGGATGAACACTGTAATCTGTAGAATGTGCTTCTTCTAGGATCTCTTCTCTCAAATTATCCACATCCGGAACACACAATCTACCACTGATCGACAACACACCATCATCATCAAGTATGAAATCAGTGAACTTCCCTGCTCTGACATTCTCTGCAAGCTCTTCTAGAATAGGATCTCGGCTCTGAGCTGCTTTAATCCTATCCCTTAGTACAGATCGTACTTTAAACTGAGCTAACAGTCCACCTGATCTACTAATCTTCATCATCAGACCTTGATCCACCAACAAATGCAATTCCTGGATCAATGGTCTCCTCTCAACACCGATGTGAGCAAGACTACCTGAGGACTTCCTACTCAAGGCATCTGCTACAACATTAGCTTTACCTGGATGGTAAAGAATCTCGCAATCATAATCCTTCAACAATTCCAACCATCTCCTTTGCCTCAAATTCAGATCTCACTGCTGAAAAATGTACTTAAGGCTCTTGTGATCAGTAAATATCTCACAAGTCACCCTGTACAAATAATGTCTCCAAATCTTCAAAGCAAAGATCACTGCAGCCATCTCAAGATCATGTGTAGTATAGTTCTGCTCATGCTTCTTCAACTGCCTCGAAGCATAGGCTATCACCCTTCCATTCTGCATCAACACACAACCAAGACCAATTCTAGAGGCATCACAGTAAACTGTGAACTTATCCACACTATTAGGCAAAGCTAATACTAGCGTTGTGGTCAACTTCTCCTTCAATAACTGAAAACTATTCTCACAAGCTTCTGACCACTCGAATCTAACATTCTTCTGAGTCAAGCGAGTCATAGGGGCTGCAATCCTGGAAAAATCCTACACAAACCGCCAATAATACCCGGCTAAACCCAGAAAACTCCAAATCTTCGTAACAGAAGTAGGTCTAGGCCACTCAGATACTGCCTCAACCTTTTGTGGATCAACCTGAATACCTTCTTTAGACACTACGTGTCCAAGAAAAGAAACACTCTCCATCTAGAAATCACACTTCGAGAATTTAGCATAAAGCTGATGATCTCTCAGTGTCTGTAGTAAAATCCTCAAATGATATACGTGCTCTTCCATACTCCTCGAATATACTAGTATATCATCAATGAAGACTACCACAAAATGATCCACATACGGTCTGAATACTCTGTTCATCAGGTCCATAAAAGCTGCTGGTGCATTAGTCAAACCAAAAGACATCACCAGAAACTCATAATGACCATATCTAGTGCGGAATGCTGTCTTAGGAATATCAGATTCACTGATCCGCAACTGATGATAACACGACCTTAAGTCAACCTTAGAAAAGAACTGTGCACCCTGTAGCTGGTCAAACAAATCATCTACCCTCGGGAGAGGATACTTATTCTTCACTGTTACCTTATTCAGCTCTCTATAGTCAATGCACAGTCTCAGGGTACCATCCTTCTTCTTCACAAACAGGACTGGTGCACCCCAAGGAGAAACACTAGGTCTAATGAAACCTTTATCCAACAACTCTTGCAACTGCTCCTTCAACTCTCTCAACTCTGCAGGAGCCATTCGATAGGGTGGCATAGATATAGGAGTAGTACCTGAAACCACATCTATACAGAACTCAATCTCTCTATAAGGTGGTAAACCTGGCAACTCCTCGGGAAAAACATCAGGAAACTCACAAGCAACAGGAACATCTGTGAGTGACAACTTCTCCACTGACGTATCCCTAACCAATGCCAAAAACCCCTGACAACCTTTCTTCAACAACTTCCTAGCTGTAATAGCAGAAATAAGATTATGAGGTGCTGAACTCCTATCACCAACAAACTTAAACTCTTATTCATCAGGAATTCTAAAAGTCACCTCCTTATTCCTGCAATCTACCACGGTAAAGTGCTGAGATAACCAATCCATTCCCAAAATAACATCGAACTCCATCACATCCAACAAAATCAAATCAGCGGGTAATTCTCTATCTCCCACGAGAACTGGATAACCAGAAAGAACAATATCGGTGTCCAAGGAATCACTCAGAGGAGTGGCAACAGACAAAGGAAAAGCCATCCTCGAAGCTTGCCAACAAGATTTAGAAGCAAAAACAGGAGAAACAAACGAATGCGTGGCACCCGGATCAAACAAAACCCAAGCATCCAGGTAACAAACAGAAACAATACCTGCCACGACTACATTAGATTTCTGAGCATCCTGCTGAGTCAGATGGAAAACTCTGGCCTGACCTCGACCTCCCTGCTGACTGGTAGAAGCCTGGCCAACACCTCTGGCACCTCCTCTAGTACCTCTACCATGACTCTGCTGTGGAACAAACTGAGTGGAACTCTGATGCTGGGCTGGTGGTAACTGAAATGGCACGGGTGCTGCACTAGCAATCGACTGCTGTGGGAATCGCGGAATCTGCTACTGCTGATAACCAGAATAAGGACACGATCTTGCAAAATGTCATGTCTGTCCGCATCTGAAGCATGTCAGTGGTGTCAAATAACACGGTCCCTGATGGACTCTACCACAAGTCTGACAAACGCTGGCAGCTGATCCAGAACTACGACCACTGCTGCTGCTCGAAGCACCTGACCCAAATCTGAACGATCTACGCTGACCTCCACGGCCATGTCTACTGCTCCGATGCACTCGCTGCTGCTGTCTCTGACTCTGCTGAGTCGAACCTCGCTGCTGACTACTCGATCCAACATGAAAACTCGAATATGGAGTAGCCTGCAATCCACTCGACTGAACTCCTAGCTGGTAATAATCAGGCATCGCTCCCTGCCTAACTAGCCTCAACTCAATCTCCTTAGCTAACTCAATCATAGACTCCAGAGTAAGGCCTGCTGTAGGCATACCAGCAAAAGCTGAACCCAAACCAGTAACATACGTAGTAACAGCGAAATACTGATCTCGCATCAGATCCTCAGCATATCTACCCAGACGAAGAAACTCTCAGGTATACTCCTCTACTGATCGATCTCCACGAGAAATACTAGTCAAACGAAGATGATAACTCAAACGAAGAGGCTCTGGACAAAATCTCCTCATGAATCGCTATCGAAACTGAGCCCATGTCATCGTCATCATATAGGGCTGGATCATCTGAATGAACCAATCTAGAGCTGGTCCCTCAACAGACAACTCAACAATCATGATCCGTTGGTACTCGGTATGAGCAGTCCGAGTCCTCGTCTCAATCGCATGCAGAAAGTCTAAAGGATCAGAAGTACCATCAAAAGCAATACTGCCAACTCGGGCATAGAACAAAGCTGCCTCAGGGTCAGACATACCCTGCTGATAGGCAGGCTGAACAGGTTGAGCAACTGGAGGAACAGGAACATCAAACTCAGGCTCAACAGGCTCCTCGTCCTGTAACTCTCTCTGCCTACGGTGACCTGCCGCTCCTCGAGGTCTACCTCTGCCACGACCTCTACGTCTAACTGGCGGCTCAGGAGGTAAAACCTCATCCTTAAAAGACTCATCATCCTCGGCCTCAACGACCGGTGGAGCGACACACGCTCGCCTCCTCATTCTGAAAAGACAAACGGAAAGATTCAGACAAAATAGACAACGGAGGAATAACGCTGAAAACTACAGCAAGGAATACTTATCAAGACATACTCGAACCTAATACACTGCAGTAGTTACCAAAAGAAAACACAACTCAAAAACTAGGGCCACAACTCACACAACTAAGCCCTGACACAGAACTCTGCTCTGATACCAACTTTGTCACGACCCAAAACAGGGGCCATGATCGGCGCTAGGGAACGTGAATTCTTTCGAATCCGGAACCCGTAGCAAGCCTAAAAATAAAATAAATCATGCCATAACAACAATAATCATATAATATATATACAGCGGAAATAAAAATCTTAAATATCACAATATTATTCACATAATTGGATTTAAATCGAAATCTCATCTCATAGATATATAATCTCTTTAATACAAATCCAGTTTCAACATAATACATCTCTTTAAAATAAAGTACATGAAATCCAATACTTTAATTCACAACTACTGTAGTGTCTAGATAAAATAAATAAGACTCAAGTAGATAATTTACATAAAGAAGCCGGGGCGGAAGAAATCCGACGTATCGACCTGCTACTGAGGTCTGAGGAAGTTGACTCTCCTGAAAAATAGTCAACGGAGGGGAGTCAGACCTCACTGAGTGAATTACTATAATATATATACATACACACTAAGTGATAATGCATACAATCAACAGTATATATAATATGTATATATATACAGGCAATTACACACAGATGCAATAAAATCATTTTTATATATTTTATCTGAAAATCATCTTTTATGAAGGATCATATAGAACCCTAGAATATCGCAACCTCGGAAATAGTGTTAGACAACACTCTAGCCATACAGGCTCACTTAATCCAAATATATCCACTTAATCCATTTAGACAGTAGACTGGCCCCGAGACACTAAGTCAACCGAGCTCCAGCAGTCTAACTGCCAGTGTGATTGGCCCCGAGACACTTGGTCAACCGAGCTCCAGCAATCACACCTCCAAACCATATCTCACATATCAAATAATCATATCAAATCAATATCCACAAATAGTTAGTAATATAGCCTAAAGCTATAGGCGTACCGGTACGTACTCGGTCCTAGTTCTGCCCACTAGGTAGCACGTTCTATTGATATCCTTCATTAATAATATAAAACACTCATTCATAAATAAATGATGCACGAATTTAAATAAAACAATAATATAAACCATATATATACCGAAAATATACCAAATGTAAACCAGGTATATTTCGAGTATATATACGTCAAATGAATTCAATCAAATCATAAATTAAACTAAAAATATATTTAAAAACATTTTAAATATATTTTATTAATAAAACATGTATATAATTTATTATATACCAAAATAAACCAAAAATATACTTAAATACAAATCATAATATTTATGCATTTTTAATCAAAATAAAACATATATTTCTAAATCATGCATCCTAAGCATATATATATAGTATAGTAACTCACCTAGTGCGCTCCACGAGACAGGTCCGACGGGCTTGGTCCACTAACCCTCGGTCTCGGCGCAATTAAACAAGAAATAATTAATTGACATCAGAATAAACCTAACAGAAATCCTAGAATTCAATCTAGAGTATTAAACACAGAATCAAAAATTAGGGTTCGACTGGACATCACGTTTTACGAGAATTCTACCGAAAATCCGGCAGAACCTCCCATGTAAAATGGACATCTCTCTACTCAAAACAGTAGAGCCGACCCTGCAAAGAAACACACTTCGAAAAATAGGTTCAACACAATCAAAATCCCACGGTCGGACTCCAAACTACAGTCCACCGACCGGGGTCCACAAACACAGAACATATTCTAGATATACCAAAAATATCCTTACAACATAGAAATTCATCTCATACGTAGAAATTACATAATTAACCTTAAAACACTGTAAAAACTGATAAAAACTCATTTTATTTGAAAAACCGTATATTATATATATAATTGAAAATAATTTACGAAAAATAGTTTTAATTAGTTAAAAATACCAAATAATTTGTAGAAATCATTTTTATACCTTAAGTAATTATTAAAACCGATTAAATTACATTTTTAGACAATTTAGGGTAAAATTACCAAAATACCCATATATATATAAATATACCTAAATTACTTCAAAAATTCACCAAAAATCATAAAATTATCCAAAATTAATTTTCTCAACATATTTATCAATAATATCAATAATTAAACTCAATTAACCAATTAAATTCAATTTAAAACACAATTAACCCTAATTCTCAAAATCACATAAACTTTAATAATTCAAAATAAATATTTAAAAATTCATAAAAATTCAAAATAAATTCCCATAATTCATTTCAACACCTAATTCAACCATAAACTCCAATTTCATAATTTAAATAATTAATTTCCAAAAATTAGAAAATAATATTAAAATATTCAAAAATACCCAAAAATCCAAACAATCTCCAAAAATTCTACAAAAATTCATACATGTAGATTAAGCTACTAGTAACAATATTTGTGAAGGGAGTTTTCATGAATCAATCAATTCGAAGTTCAAAAAAATCAAAAACCCTAATAGGCCGAAATTGACAAAATCGAAACCTAAGCAATTCTAGACCATTTCAGCTCAAACCAAAGCTAGAATCACACTCACCGGAGCTCAAGGAGAAGAAAGAGACCGGCGGTGTCGAAAATGGTGGCTGGAGGAGGGAGAAACGACGAAGGGAAGATTTCGGCCAAATGAGGAAGAATGGAGCTGCCGGCGCCGGGGAAAGGGGCTGGAGGCGGCGGAGGACGGCTGGGAACGGCGGTGGCAAGCCGGGAGGCACACCGACGGTTGGTGGCCGGAGTTGCAGACGGTGAGGGATGGTGGTCGAGCGTCGGGCGTGGAAGGAAAGAAGGAGAAGAAGAAGAAGAAGAAAAAGAAAAAGAAAGAAAAAGGAAGAAAAAGAAAAAGAAAAAGAAAGAAAAAGGAAAAAAAAAGAAAAAATAAAATAAAATAAAATAATTAAATATTAATAAAATAATAATAAAAAATAAATTTTAATAATTTAATAATAAATAAAATAATTAAATAATAATAAATAAATAATACAATGTTAGGGTTTTATGTATTAAACCCTAATTAAATAAATATACACACACGTAGGCTTTATTTAGTATTTAAAAATACGTATGAGTTCATGTAAGTCCGTAAATACATTTAAAATAATTAATATTAAAATATTTACGTGAAAATTTCCCCAAAAATGCAAGTCCCGGGAAAATTTTACATAAAACACTGAAAATAATACACCGTAATTAAAATAGATTTTAAATACATATTAACTCGTAAAAATATCATATAATGTACAGAAATTATTAACACTGCATATCCCGGTACAGTGTAAAAATATTTTAAAAACACGGGATATTACATCTATACCCTGGAATTTTTGTGTATTTTTTGGAATTTATTTTGATTTTTGTGAATTTTTTATTATGTTATTATTATTTTCTAATTTTCGTAAATTAATTAAATAAATTGTGAAATTGTGATTTTTAGTTTTTTTTTATGGTTGAAATTAATTTTAGAATTTAATTTATAATTTTTGTGATTTTTGTGTAATTATTATAATTTTATTTAGTTTATGTCAATTTTGGAAATATAGGTTATATATGTATTTTGTTAAAATTAATTGGTTAATTGAGTATAATTGTTGATTTTATTTAATTATATGTTGAGAAAATAATTAATTTAATTATATAATTTTATTGAATTTTTTAGTATTTATAGTATATTATGTGAATTTTTATATACTAGGGGTATTTTGGTAATTTGGTAGTCATTTTAATTAATTATTAAGTTTAATTGGTTTTAATAATTATTTGAGGTATAAAAATGATTTTTATAAATTATTTACTATTTTTAACTAATTAAAACTATTTTTCAAAAATTATTTTCAAATTATATATAATATACTATTTTTGTAAATAAATGAGTTTTTAGTAACTTTTGATATGTTTTTGGACTAATCGAGTAATTTGGATTTATAAAATGAATTTTCATTAATATTGGTGAATTTATCGAGATATATCGATTTTAATAATATTATATTCTAGCATACATATATCACAAATAAACCCTAAGTATACCATTAATATGTTAGGTTTAGATCAATAATAAAACGTGCATTTATTTAGAAATATACCAAAAATAAACTTAAAAAAAATTTAAGTGTAAGTTAATAATATGGCATGCAACTATTTAGGAATAAAACTAAAATATACTGAAACTATACCTAAAGTATATCAATCATTTAATAAAATAATTACAACTAAATACACATTTAAAACATGTATATATACTAAAATGCATTAAACATAAACCTAATTATTTAACGTACATATATATAAAAATACAAACCCTAGATATACCAAAAATGTTATAATTTAAATCACTTTAAAAAAACATATAATAAAAAAGAAAAACCCTAAGTGATGCATCCTATATGCAATGCATATATATACAGTATAATAACTCACTGGTGTGCACTCCTCGAGACAGACTCGGCGGGCCTGATCCGTTAGGCCTCGGTCTCGATGCAGCTAGAAAAATAAAATAATAATAACCGTCAGAATAAACTTCTAACTCTATATATTCTAGGATTACTATAGACATATTAAATCAAGAATACAAATTAGACTTGGGCCGGTTGTCATGTTTTACGAGAAATCTACCAAAATTTTGACAGAGTCTCCTCTGTAAAACGGACATCTCTCTACTCAAAAAGTAGAGCTGGTCTTGCAAGAAAACACACATCGAGAATACACAGTCACATAACCCCACGGTCGGACTTCCAAACTACAATTCTACCGACCGAGGTTCACAATTCATGAGATAAACACATAACACATTTAAATTCCAAAAATACCAAAAATACCCTTTATATATCTAAATATAGCAAATTAGATATTTAAAAACACTGAAAATAATTATTTTACCAATAATTACATAAAAATCCTAATTTTAATAAAATATTATTAAAAATCAACAATTCTCGACAAATTCATAAATATTAACCAAAATTCATTTTATAAATCCAATTTACATAACTAGCCCTAAAACACATTAAAAATCATTAAAAACTCATTTATTTACAAAAATAGTATAATATATATAATTTGAAAATAATTTTTGAAAAATAGTTTTAATTAGTTAAAAATACTAAATAATTTATAAAAATCATTTTTATACCTCAAATAACTATTAAAACCAATTTAACTTAATTTTTAACCAATTTAGTACCAAATTACAAAAATGCCCCTAGTTATATATAATTTCACATAATATACTATAATTATTCAAAAATTCACTAAAAATTATACAATTGCTCAAAATTAATTTCTCAACATATAATTCAATAAAATCAATAATTACACCCAATCAACCAATTAATTCTAACAAAAAGCTCATTTAATCTAATTTTCCAAAAATCACCTAAACTAAATAAATTCATAATAATTATACAAAAATTACAAATAAAATTATAAAATTCATTTTAACCCCTATAAACACCATCAATCACAATTTCATAATTTATTTAATTAATTTATGAAAATTAGAAAATATTTATAAAATAATAAAAATTCACAAAAATAAAAATAATTTCCAAAAATTCCACAAAAATTATAGGTTGTAGATTAAGCTAAGAGGATCAATCTTTGTGAAGGAACTAAGCCTAAATCTAGCAAGAACTATCAAAAAAAAATCAAGATTTCAAGAAGGGCCAAAATAGAAATGAGTTCAAACCTTCACCACCACTTGATTTCCCGTCAAAAGGAGCTTGAAATAGGAACCACCAGAGCTCAAGGAGTTGATGGAGACCGGCAGGGCATGAAATGGTGGCCGGAATCGTGAAAGATGAAGGTGAGACCAACTTCTGGCCAAAATGCGATCTCCAACTTCACTGGCGCCGGAGGGGATGACAGAAGGCAGTGGAGCTGCTAGAGGAAGAAGGTGGATGTTCGGGAGGCACTCCAATAGCCTCTGATGGAGATGGTGAAGGGGTGTCGAGTTGTGATGGAGAGGAAGACAATGGCAATGGTTGTAAATTTATCAAACTTTATATATGTCTATATATATATATATATATATAACTTTAACTTTTAATAATATATCAATATTATATTGCAAAATAATTTTACACCACATGTTAAAATAATAATATCTATATACATACACATATATACATAATACACATTAATTAAATAAAAATGTATAATATATAATATTTACTTAATTAATATAAACCCTAAAATATTAAATATGTATATATGCATGTATATGTATATACATTAATACAATAATTAAAATCATGCATGGACTCATGCAAATAGATAAATGTCATGACCCAAAACAAGGGCCATGACCGGCGCTAAGGAACGGGAATTCTTTCCAATCCGGAACTTGTAGCAAGCCTAAAAATAAATAAAAACATGTAATAATAATGATAACAACACAATTAAATAAAATATTATGCAGCAGAATAAAATCACAAATATCAAAATAATATTTCCACCAAATGCAATTAAATCAAATCCTCAACTCATATATAAATAAACTTTTAATACAAGTTTCAATTCAAATATTTAAAGTACATATCTCATATAAATATAATACAATAACCTCACAATCAACCATAAATACTGCAGTGTCTAGATTATAAAATAAAACTCAGATAAGCATTTTACATAAAGAAGTCGGAGCAGAAGAAATCCGGCGTACAGGCCTGCTACTGAGGTCTGAAGACGATGACTCTCCTGAAAAATAGTCAACAGAGGGGAGTCAGACCTCACTGAGTGAATTACTATAATATATATATACATGCATACCAAATGACAATGCATACAGTCAATAGTATATATATAATAAGTATATATATAAGCAAATACACGCAGATGCAATAAAATCATTTTATATATTTTTATTGAAAATCACTGGTTATGAAGGATCAAATAGAACCCTAGAATATCGCAACCTCAAAATAGTGTTAGACAACACTCTAGCCATACAGGCTCACTTATTCCAAATATATTCACTTGTTCCATTTGGACAGTAGACTGGCCCCGAGACACTAAGTCAACTGAGCTCCAGCAGTCTGACTATCAGTGTGATTGGCCCCGAGACACTTGGTCAACCGAGCTCCAGTAATCACACTCCCAATTCATATCTCACACATCAAATAATCATATCCAATCAATATCCACAAGTGGTTAGTAATATAGCCTAAATACTATCAGCGTACCGGTACGTACTCGGTCCTAGTGTTGCCCACTAGGTAGCACGTTCTATTGATATCCTTCATTAAAATATAAAACATACATTCATAAAAATAAATGTTGCATGAATTTAAATAAAGTAGCAACATAAACCATATATATACTTGAAATATACCAAAAATAAACCAAGTATATTTCAAGTATATATACGTCAAATAAATCCAATATAATTGTAGAATAGAGTAAATATATATTTAAAAACATTCTAAATATAAATGTTTAATAAAGCATGCATATAATTTAAAATATATCAAAAATAAACCAAACATAAACCAAAATTAAACTAAAAATAAACTTAAGTACTAATTAAATCATTTATGTATATTTAATCAAAATAAAACATATATTTCTAAAATCATGCACCCTAGAGCATATATACATAGAATAGTAACTCACAAATTATTGCGCTCCTTGAGATGGGTCCAATGGGCCTGGTCCACTAGGCCTTGGTCTCGGTGCAACTAAACAAACAGATAACGACAGGAGTCAGAATAAATCCAACAGAAGTTCTAAAGACTCGATTTAGTTTACTAAACACAGGATTAAATCAGAATTCGACCGAACATCACGTTTTACGAGAATTCTACCAAAAATTCGACAGAACCTCCCCTGTAAAATGAACATCTCTTTACTCAAAGAGTAGAGCTGGTCCTAAAAATAAACGCACTTCAAGAATAAACACATAACACAACCACAATCCCTCGGTCGGACTCCAAACTACAAATCACCAACCGAGGTCCATAATTCATAGAGTATGTACAAAATATCAAAAATACCCTTATATAATAAAAATATTTTATAAGTAGAAATTACGTAATTAACTCTAAAACACAGTAAAAACTGATAAAAACTCATTTTATTAGAAAAATCGTATATTATACATATAATTGAAAATAATTTACGAAAAATAGTTTTAATTAGTTAAAAATACCAAATAATTTGTAGAAATCATTTTTATGCCCTAAATAACTATTAAAACCAATTTAATTACATTTTTAGCCAATTTAAGGTAAAATTACCAAAATACCCCTATATATATAAATATACTAAAATTAATCCAAAAATTCACCAAAAATAATATAATTGCACAAAATTAATTTTCTCAACATATATTTCAATAATATCAATAAATAACCTCAATTAACTAATTAATTTCAATTAAACACACAATTAACCCTATTTATCAAAATTACATAAACTAAATAAATTCAAAATAAATACATAAAAATCCAAAAAAATTCCAAATAAATTTCTATAATTCATTTCAACACCTATATTTATCATAAAACACAATTTTATAATTTAATTAATTAATTTTCGAAAATTAGAAAATAATAATAAAATATTCAAAAATACCCAAAAATCAAAATAAATTCCAAAAATTCTACAAAAATTCACACATGAAGATTAAGCTAAGGGGAGAAAAATTTGTAAAGAAATTTTTCATGAATCAATCAAATTAAAGCTAAAAAAAAAATCAAGAACCCTAATAGGCCAAAATTGCAAAATCGAAACCTAGGCAAATCTAGACCATTTTAAGTGAAAAAAAGCTTGGAATCACACTCACCGGAGCTCAAGGAGAAGATAGAGACTGTCAGTGTCAAAAATGGTGGCCAGAATCATGTCGATCGACGGTGAGGATGAGTTTTGAGTTTTTGGCCAAAATGAGCTCCTCCGATGTCGAAAACGGGTGCTGCAGGTGGCGGGGAAGGCTGAGGAAGAAGGTGGCATGCTGGGAGGCACACCGACGGCAAGAAAATGGTGTGACAAATGGTGGAACAGTTATGGGAGGTGATCGGGAAGAAGGAGAGGAAATCGGGGGCAAAACGGTAATTTGGCAAAATTTTTGATTTTTTGACAATATATTATGTATATATGTATATATATATACCCACACTATATATTAAAATAATATAAACTTTCACACACATAATTTAATATATTAAATAATTTATACACTAAAAAAAATTAATTAATTAATATTAAAACTAAATAATAAAAAATAAAAATTAGGGAAATTAATTAAACCCTAGTTTAATTTAAATATATACACTTTATTTTAGCACTTTAAAAATATATATGAGTTCATGCAAATGCATGAATTTGTTTAAAATATTTAATATTAAATTATTTACGTGTTAATTTCCCCGAAAATAAAATTCCTGAAAAATTTTTATGTAAAGCACTTAAAATAACATAAAATAATTAAAATCAATTTTAATTAAATAACAAACTCATAAAATATCATAAATATATACAAAAATTATTAACACTGCATATCTTGATGCAGTATAAAACTATTTAAAAACTCGGGATATTACAGTCTTCCCCCCTTATAAGAATTTGTCCCCAAATTCTAGAAAGAAAATGATCACAAGATCAAGAAGGGAAGAGATACGGGTAAGAAGCTCGCATCTCAGCTTCAATCTCCCACATATGCTCCTCAACTCTGTTGCTATGTCACAGAACCTTGACCATTGGAATCTGCTTCGACTGCAACTATCGAACTTGATAATCAACGATCGCCACAGGTTCTTCCATAAACGTCAAATCTTCACTCACTTCTACACTATCTGGCTACAACACATGTGAAGGGTCTGAGACATACTTCCTCAGCATCGAGATATGAAACACCGGATGCACCTATGACATACTCGGGGGCAAAGCCAACCGATATACAACAGTCCCAACTCTCTCTAAAATCTAAAACGGTCTGATATATCTCGGTGTCAACTTACCCTTCCTGCCAAATCTCATAACACCCTTCATCAGAGATACCTTCAGAAAAATAAAATCCCCAACCTGAAACTCCACATCTCTGCGCCTAGGATCCAGATAGCTCTTCTATCTGCTAATTGCGGTCTTTAATCTGTGCTTAATCATGGAGACTTTCTCTGCAACATCCTGAACCATCTCAGGTCCAGTCAAAGCTCTCTCACCAATCTCATCCCAACTCAGAGGGGATCTACACTTCCATACAATGCCTCATACGGTGCCATGCTAATACTGCTATGGTAGCTGTTATTATATGCAAACTCAACAATAGGCAAATGATCATCCTAGCTACCTCCCAAATCTAGGACACACATCCTTAACATATCTTCCAGTGTTTGGATCGTTCTCTTAGACTGACCATCTGTCTGAGGATGAAAAGCAGTACTAAAATCTAACCTAGTGCCCATCGCTTCCTACAACTTCTGCCAAAAATGAGAGGTAAACATTGAACCTCTGTCTGATACAATGGACACAGGTACTCCATGAAGGCACACAATATGCTTCACATATAGCTTCGCCAATCTAGCTGCCGAACAGGTGGCTTTCACAGGTAAGAAATGTGCAGACTTCATCAACCTGTCTACAATCACCCAGATGGAATCGTATCCATCCTTAGAACGAGGTAAACCAACCAAAAAATCCATAGCTATCCTTTCCCACTTCCACTCAGGAATAGGAAGAGGCTGAAGCTTCCCAGAAGGCTTCTGATGTTCAGCTTTCACTTGCTGACACATAAGGAACTTAACAACATAATCAGCGACATCCTTCTTCAGTCCATCCCACCAGTATAAATCTCTGATATCGTGGTACATCTTAGTGACACCTGGATGTACGTTATAGGCTATAGAACGTGCTTCCTCTAGGATCTCTTCTCTCAAATCATCCACATCAGGAACACACAATCTACCACTGATCCATAACACACCATCATCATTGAGTGTGAAATCAGTAAACTTCTGTCACGACCCAAAACAGGGGCCATGACCGGCGCTAGGGAACGGGAATTCTTTCGAATCCGGAACCCGTAGCAAGCCTAAAAATAAAATAAATCATGCAATAACAATAACCATATAATATATATGCAGCGGAAATAAAAATCTTAAATATCACAATATCATTTCCATCACTGGATTTAAATTAAAATCTCATCTCATATATACATAATCTCTTTAATACAAATCCAGTTTCAATATAATACATCACTTTAAATAAAATACATGAAATCCAATACTTCAATTCACAACTACTGCAGTGTCTAGATAAAATAAATAAGACTCAAGTAGACAATTTACATAAAGAAGCCGGGGCGGAAGAAATCCGGCGTATCGACCTACTACTGAGGTCTGAAGAAGTTGACTCTCCTGAAAAATAGTCAACGGAGGGGAGTCAGACCTCACTGAGTGAATTACTATAATATATATATATATACACACTAAGTGATAATGCATACAGTCAACAGTATATATATATAATATGTATATATACAGGCAATTTCATACAGATGCAGAAAAATCATTTTTATATATTTTACTGAAAAATCCCAGTTTATGAAGGATCACATAGAACCCTAGAATATCGTAACCTCAGAAAATAGTGTTAAACAACACTCTGGCCATACAGGCTCAATTATTCCAAATATATCCACTTAATCCATTTGGACAGTAGACTGGCCCCGAGACACTAAGTCAACCGAGCTCCAGCAGTCTGACTGCCAGTGTGATTGGCCCCGAGACACTTGGTCAATCGAGCTCCAGCAATCATACCTCCAAACCATATCTCACACATATCAATAATCATAATCAAATCAATATCCACAAATAAGTTAGTAATATAGCCTAAAGCTATAGGCATACCAGTACGTACTCGGTCCTAGTGCTGCCCACTAGGTAGCACGTTCTATTGATATCCTTCATTAATAAATAAATCATTCATTCATAAAAATCAATGATGCATGAATTTAAATGAACTAACAATATAAACCATATATATACCGGAAATATACCAAACGTAAACCAGGTATATTTCGAGTATATATATGTCAAATAAATCCAATCAAATCATAAATTAAATTTAAAATATATTTAAAAACATTTTAAATATATTTTATTAATAAAACATGTATATAATTTATTATATACCAAAAATAAACCAAAAATATACTTAAATACAAATCACATTATTTATGCATTTTAATCAAAGTAAAACATATAATTCTAAATCATGCATCCTAAGCATGTATATATAGTATAGTAACTCACCTAATGCGCTCCACGAGACAGGTCCGACGGGCCTGGTCCACTAGCCCTCGGTCTCGGCGCAACTAAACAAGAAATAAATAACCGACATCAGAATAAACCTAATAGAAATCCTAGAATTCAATCTAGAGTATTAAACACAGAATCGAAAATTAGGGTTCGACTAGATATCATGTTTTACGAGAATTCTACCGAAAATCCGGCAGAACCTCCCCTGTAAAATGGACATCTCTCTACTCAAAAGAGTAGAGCCGACCCTGCAAGGAAATACACTTCGAAAATAAACACCACATCTCATTCATAACCCCTCGGTCGGACTCCAGACTACAGTCCACCGACCGGGGTCCACAAACACAGAACAATTCTAGATATACCAAAAATATCCTCACAACATAGAAATTCATTTTATAGGTGGAAATTACATAATTAACCTTAAAACACTGTAAAAACCGATAAAAACTCATTTTATTAGAAAAACCGTATATTATATATATAATTGAAAATAATTCACGAAAAATAGTTTTAATTAGTTAAAAATACTAAATAATTTATAGAAATCATTTTTATACCTTAAATAATTATTAAAACCAATTAAATTACATTTTTAGACAATTTAGGGTAAAATTACCAAAATACCCCTATATATATATATATATACTTAAATTACTTCAAAAATTCACCAAAAATCATACAATTATCCAAAATTAATTTTCTCAACATATTTATCAATAATATTAATATTTAAACTCAATTAACCAATTAAATTCAAATAAAAACACATTTAACCCTAATTTTCCAAATTCACATAAACTTCAATAATTCAAAATAAATACTTAGAAATTCATAAAAATTCCAAATAAATTCCTATAATTCATTTCAACACCTAATTTAACCATAAACTCAAATTTCATAATTTAAATAATTAATTTCCGAAAATTAGAAAATAATATTAAAATATTCAAAAATACCCAAAAATCCAAAAAATCTCCAAAAATTCTACAAAAATTCATACATGTAGATTGAGCTACTGGGAACAACATTTGTGAAGGGAGTTTTCATGAATCATCCAATTCGAAGCTCAAAAAAATCAAAAACCCTAATAGGCCGAAATTGACAAAATCGAAACTTAAGCAATTCTAGACCATTTTAGCTCAAACCAAAGCTAGAATCACACTCACCGGAGCTCAAGGAGAAGAAAGAGACCAGCGGTGTCGAAAACGGTGGCCGGAATCGACGTGATCGACGGTGGATCGATTTTCGGCTTCTTCGGCCAAAATTAATCTCCAGACGTCGGAAACGGCCTCCTCAGGTGGCGGAATTGGTCGGGGAAGACGGTGGCACACCGGACGGCACACCCACGATGAAGAAACGGCACGGCAGCGACCGGAAACGGAGAAGGGAAGAATCGGGAGGAAGAAGAAGAAGTCGGGGGCAGTTTTGTAATTTTCCAAACTTTTTGATTTTTGATAAATATATGTATATATATATACTTTATACTATATATTAAAATAATATTAAATTACACACATCAAATATACACCACACACATAAAAATATTAATATTTTAATAATTTATACTAAATAAAATTAATTAAATAACAATAAAACAATTAAATACTTAATAAAATATTAGGGAAATAATAAACCCTAATTAAATAAATATACACACACAGGATTTATTTAATAATTTAAAAATATGTATGAGTTCATGCAAGTCCGTAAATACATTTAAAATAATTAATAATACATTGTTTACGTGAAAATTTCCCCGAAAATGCAAGTCCCGGGAAAATTTTACGTAAAACACTGAAAATAATATACAGTAATTAAAATAGGTTTTAAATACATATTAACTCGTAAAAATATCATATAATGTACAGAAATTATTAACTTTGCATATCCCGGTACTATGTAAAAATATTTTAAAAACACGGGATATTACAGTCTCCCCCCCTTACAAGAATTCATCCCCGAATTCCAGAAAACAAGATCAAGAAGGAAAGAGATACGGGTAAGAAGCTCGCATCTCAGCTTCAGTCTCCCACGTATGCTCTTCAACTCTGTCGCTACGCCACAGAACCTTGACCATCGGAATCTGCTTCGATAGCAACTGTCGAACTTGATAATCAACGATCGCCACAGGTTCTTCCACAAACGTCAAATCTTCACTCACTTCCACACTGTCAGGCTGCAACACATGTGAAGGATCTGAGATATACTTCCTCAACATCGAGATATGAAATACTGGATGCACCTGTGACATACTCGGAGGCAAATCCAACCGATATGCAACAGTGCCAACTCTCTCCAGAATCTCAAACGGTCCAATATATCTCGGTGCTAACTTACCCTTCTTACCAAATCTCATCACACCCTTCATCGGAGATACTTTCAGAAAAATGAAATCTCCAACCTGAAACTCCACATCTCTGCGCCTAGGATCCGCATAACTCTTCTGTCTACTAACTGCGATCTCTAATCTGCGCTTGATCACGGTGACCTTCTCTGCAGCATCCTGAACCATCTCTGGTCCAGTCAAAGCTCTCTCACCAATCTCATCCTAACTCAACGGGGATCTACACTTCCTTCCATACAACGCCTCGTATGGTGCCATGCCAATACTGCTATGGTAGCTGTTATTATATGCAAACTCAATAAGTGACAAATGATCATCCCAGCTACCTCCCAAATCCAAGACACACATCCTCAACATATCTTCCAATGTTTGGATCGTCCTCTCAGACTGACCATCTGTCTAAGGATGAAAAGCAGTACTGAAATCCAACCTAGTGCCCATCGCTTCCTGCAACTTCTGTCAAAAACGAGAAGTAAACACCAAACCTCTATCTGACACAATGGACACAGGTACTCCATGAAGGCACACAATATGCTTCACATACAACTTCGCCAATCTAGCAACTGAATATGTGGCTTTCATAGGCAAGAAATGTGCAGACTTTGTCAATCTGTCTACAATCACCCATATGGAATCATATCCATCCTTCGAACGAGGTAAACCGACCACAAAATCCATAGCTATCCTTTCCCACTTCCACTCGGGAATAGGAAGAGGCTGAAGCTTCCCAGAAGGCTTCTGATGTTCGGCTTTCACTTGCTGACACGTCAAGCACTTAGCAACATAATCAGCAACATCCTTCTTCAATCCATCCCACCAGTATAGATCTCTGATACTGTGGTACATCTTAGTAACACTTGGATGAACGCTGTAGGCTGTAGAATGTGCTTCCTCTAAAATCTCCTCTCTCAAGTCATCCACATCTGGAACACATAATCTACCACTGATCCACAACACACCATCATCATCGAGTGTAAAATCAATGAACTTCCCTGCTCTGACATTCTCTGCAAGCTCTTCCAGAATAGGATCTCGGCTCTAAGCTGCTTTAATCCTATCCCTCAGTATAGATCGTACTTTAAACTGGGCTAACAGTCCACCTGATCTACTAATCTTCATCATCAGACCTTGATCCACCAATAAATGCAACTCCTGGATCAATGGTCTCCTCTCAATACCGATGTGAGCAAGACTACCTAAGGACTTCCTACTCAAGGCATCTGCTACCACATTAGCTTTACCCGGATGGTAAAGAATCTCGCAATCATAATCCTTCAACAGTTCCAACCATCTTCTCTGCCTCAAATTCAAATCTCGCTGCTGGAAAATGTACTTAAGGCTCTTGTGATCAGTAAATATCTCACAAGTCACCCCGTACAAATAATGTCTCCAAATCTTCAAAGCAAAGATCACTGCAGCCATCTCAAGATCATGTGTAGGATAGTTCTGCTCATGCTTCTTCAACTGCCTCGAAGCATAGGCTATCACCCTTCCATTCTGCATCAACACACAACCAAGACCAATTCTAGAGGCATCACAGTAAACTGTGAACTTATCCACACTATTAGGCAAAGCTAATACTAGCGCTGTGGTCAACTTCTCCTTCAACAACTGAAAACTATTCTTACAAGCTTCTGACCACTCGAATCTAACATTCTTCTGAGTCAAGCGAGTCATAGGGGTTGCAATCCTAGAAAAATCCTGCACAAACCGTCTATAATACCCGGCTAAACCTAGAAAACTCTGAATCTCCGTAACAGAAGTAGGTCTAGGCCACTCAGATACTGCCTCAACCTTCTGTGGATCAACCTGAATACCTTTTTTAGACACTACGTGTCCAAGAAAAGAAACACTCTCCATCCAGAAATCACACTTCGAGAATTTAGCATAAAGCCGATGATCTCTCAGTGTCTGTAGTATAATCCTCAAATGATATACGTGCTCTTCCATACTCCTCGAATATACCAGTATATCATCAATGAAGACTACTACAAACTGATCCACATACGGTCTGAATACCCTGTTCATTAGGTCCATAAAAGCTGCTGGTGCATTAGTCAAACCAAAAGACATCACCAGAAACTCATAATGGCCATATCGAGTGCGAAACGCTGTCTTAGGAATATCAGCTTCACTGATACGCAGCTGATGATAACCCGACCTCAAGTCGACCTTAGAAAAGAATTGTGCACCCTGTAGCTGATCAAACAAATCATCTATCCTCGGGAGAGGATACTTGTTCTTCACTGTTACCTTATTCAACTCTCTGTAGTCAATGCACAGTCTCAGGGTACCATCCTTCTTCTTCACAAACAGGACTGGTGCACCCCAAGGAGAAACACTAGGTCTGATAAAACCTTTATCCAACAACTCTTGCAACTGCTCCTTTAACTCTCTCAACTCTGCAGGAGCCATACGATAGGGTGGCATAGATATAGGAGTAGTACCTGGAACCACATCAATACAGAACTCAATCTCTCTGTGAGGTGGTAAACCTGGTAACTCCTCGGGAAAAACATCAGGAAACTCACAAGCAACAAGAACATCTATGAGTGACAACTTCTCCACTGACGTATCCCTAACCAATGCCAAAAACCCCTGACAACCTTTCCTCAACAACTTCCTAGCTGTGATAGCAGAAATAAGATTCTGAGGTGCTGAACTCCTATCACCAACAAACTTAAAATCTACTTCATCAGGAATTCTAAAAGTCACCTCCTTATTCCTGCAATCTACCACGACATAGTGCTGAGATAACCAATCCATTCCCAAAATAACATCAAACTCCATCACATCCAACAAAATCAAATCAGCGGGTAATTCTCTATCTCCCACGAGAACTGGACAACCAGAAAGAACAATATCGGCGTCCAAGGAATCACTCAGAGGAGTGGCAATAGACAAAGGAAAAGCCATCCTCGAAGCTTGCCAACAAGATTTAGAAGCAAAAACAGGAGAAACAAACGAATGCGTGGCACCCGGATCAAACAAAACCCAAGAATCCAGGTAACAAACAGAAACAATACCTGCCACGACTGCATTAGATGCCTGAGCATCCTGCTGAGTCAGATGGAAGACTCTGGCCTGACCTCGACCTCCCTGCTGACTGGTAGAAGCCTGGCCAACACCTCTGGCACCTCCTCTAGTACCTCTACCACGACTCTGCTGTGGAACAAACTGAGTAGAACTCTGATGCTGGGCTGGTGGTAACTGAAATGGCACGGGTGCTGCACTAGCAATCGACTGCTGTGGGAATCGCGGAATCTGCTGCTGCTGATACCCAGAATAAGGACATGATCTGGCAAAATGTCCTGTCTGTCCGCATCTGAAACATGTCAGTGGTGTCAGATAACACGGTCCCTGATGGACTCTACCACAAGTCTGGCAAACACTGGCCGCTGATCCAGAACTACGACCACTGCTGCTGCTCGAAGCACCTGACCCGAATCTGAACGATCTACGCTGACCTCCACGGCCATGTCTACTGCTTCGATGCACTCGCTGCTGCTGTCTCTAACTCTGCTGAGTCGGACCTCGCTGCTGACTACTCGATCTAACATGAAAACTCGAATACAGAGTAGCCTGCAATCCACTCGACTGAACTCCCAACTGGTAATAATCAGGCATCGCTCCCTGCCTAACTAGTCTCAGCTCAATCTCCTTGGCTAACTCAATCACAGAATCGAGAGTAAGGCCTGTTGTAGGCATACCAGCAAAAGCAGAACCCAAACCAGTAACATACGTAGTGATAGCGAAATACTGATCTCGCATCAGATCCTCAGCATATCTACCCAGACGAAGAAAATCTCGGGTATACTCCTCTACAGATCGATCTCCACGAGAAATACTAGTCAATCGAAGACGATAACTCAAACGAAGAGGCTCTGGACAAAATCTCCTCATGAATCGCTCTCGAAACTGAGCCCATGTCATCGTCATCATATAAGGCTGGATCATCTGAATGAACCAATCTAAGGCTGGTCCCTCGATAGACAACTCAACGATCATGATCCGCTGGTACTCGGTATGAGCAGTCCGAGTCCTAGTCTCAATCGCATGCAGAAAGTCTAAAGGATCAGAAGTCCCATCAAAAGCAATCCTGCCAACTCGGGCATAGAACAAAGCTGCCTCAGGGTCAGACATACCCTGCTGATAGGTAGGCTGAACAGGCTAAACAACTGGAGGAACAGGAACATCAAACTTAGGCTCAACAGGCTCCTCGTCCTGTAACTCTCTCTGCCTACGGCGACCTGCCGCTCCTCGAGGTCTACCTCTGCCACGACCTCTACGTCTAATTGGCTGCTCAGGAGATAAAACCTCATCCTGAAAAGACTCATCATCCTCGGCCTCAACGACCGGTGGAGCGACACGCGCTCGCCTCCTCATTCTGAAAAGACAAATGAAAAAATTCAGACAAAACAGACAACGGAGGAATAACGCTGAAAACTACAGTAAGGAATACTTATCAAGACATACTCGAACCTAATACACTGCAGTAGTTACCAAAAGAAAACACAACTTTAAAACTAGGGCCACAACTCACATAACTAAGCTCTGACACAGAACTCCGCTCTGATACCAACTTTGTCACGACCCAAAACAGGGGCCATGACCGACGCTAGGGAACGGGAATTCTTTTGAATCCGGAACCCATAGCAAGCCTAAAAATAAAATAAATCATGCAATAACAATAACCATATAATATATATGCAGCGGAAATAAAAATCTTAAATATCACAATATCATTTCCATCACTGGATTTAAATTAAAATCTCATCTCATATATACATAATCTCTTTAATACAAATCCAGTTTCAATATAATACATCACTTTAAATAAAATACATGAAATCCAATACTTCAATTCACAACTACTACAGTGTCTAGATAAAATAAATAAGACTCAAGTAGACAATTTACATAAAGAAGCCGGGGCGGAAGAAATCCGGCGTATCGACCTGCTACTGAGATCTGAAGAAGTTGACTCTCCTGAAAAATAGTCAACGGAGGGGAGTCAGACCTCACTGAGTGAATTACTATAATATATATATATATATACACACTAAGTGATAATGCATACAGTCAACAGTATATATATATAATATGTATATATACAGGCAATTTCATACAGATGCAGAAAAATCATTTTTATATATTTACTGAAAAATCCCAGTTTATGAAGGATCACATAGAACCCTAGAATATCGCAACCTCAGAAAATAGTGTTAAACAACACTCTGGCCATACAGGCTCACTTATTCCAAATATATCCACTTAATCCATTTGGACAGTAGACTGGCCCCGAGACACTAAGTCAACCGAGCTCCAGCAGTCTGACTGCTAGTGTGATTGGCCTCGAGACACTTGGTCAATCGAGCTCCAGCAATCACACCTCCAAACCATATCTCGCACATATCAATAATCATAATCAAATCAATATCCACAAATAAGTTAGTAATATAGCCTAAAGCTATAGACGTACCGGTACGTACTCGGTCCTAGTGCTGCCCACTAGGTAGCACGTTCTATTGATATCCTTCATTAATAAATAAATCATTCATTCATAAAAATCAATGATGCATGAATTTAAATGAACTAACAATATAAACCATATATATACCGGAAATATACCAAACGTAAACCAGGTATATTTCGAGTATATATATGTCAAATAAATCCAATCAAATCATAAATTAAATTAAAAATATATTTAAAAACATTTTAAATATATTTTATTAATAAAACATGTATATAATTTATTATATACCAAAAATAAACCAAAAATATACTTAAATACAAATCACATTATTTATGCATTTTAATCAAAGTAAAACATATAATTCTAAATCATGCATCCTAAGCATGTATATATAGTATAGTAACTCACCTAATGCGCTCCACGAGACAGGTCCGACGGGCCTGGTCCACTAGCCCTCGGTCTCGGTGCAACTAAACAAGAAATAAATAACCGACATCAGAATAAACCTAATAGAAATCCTAGAATTCAATCTAGAGTATTAAACACAGAATCGAAAATTAGGGTTCGACTGGATATCACGTTTTACGAGAATTCTACCGAAAATCCGGCAGAACCTCCCCTGTAAAACGGACATCTCTCTACTCAAAAGAGTAGAGCCGACCCTGCAAGGAAATACACTTCGAAAATAAACACCACATCTCATTCACAACCCCTCGGTCGGACTCCAGACTACAGTCCACCGACCGGGGTCCACAAACACAGAACAATTCTAGATATACCAAAAATATCCTCACAACATAGAAATTCATTTTATAGGTGGAAATTACATAATTAACCTTAAAACACTGTAAAAACCGATAAAAACTCATTTTATTAGAAAAACCGTATATTATATATATAATTGAAAATAATTCACGAAAAATAGTTTTAATTAGTTAAAAATACTAAATAATTTATAGAAATCATTTTTATACCTTAAATAATTATTAAAACCAATTAAATTACATTTTTAGACAATTTAGGGTAAAATTACCAAAATACCCCTATATATATATATACTTAAATTACTTCAAAAATTCACCAAAAATCATACAATTATCCAAAATTAATTTTCTCAACATATTTATCAATAATATTAATATTTAAACTCAATTAACCAATTAAATTCAAATAAAAACACATTTAACCCTAATTTTCCAAATTCACATAAACTTCAATAATTCAAAATAAATACTTAGAAATTCATAAAAATTCCAAATAAATTCCTATAATTCATTTCAACACCTAATTTAACCATAAACTCAAATTTCATAATTTAAATAATTAATTTCCGAAAATTAGAAAATAATATTAAAATATTCAAAAATACCCAAAAATCAAAACAATCTCCAAAAATTCTACAAAAATTCATACATGTAGATTGAGCTACTGGGAACAACATTTGTGAAGGGAGTTTTCATGAATCATCCAATTCAAAGCTCAAAAAAAATCGAAAACCCTAATAGGCCGAAATTGACAAAATCGAAACCTAAGCAATTCTAGACCATTTTAGCTCAAACCAAAGCTAGAATCACACTCACCGGAGCTCAAGGAGAAGAAAGAGACCGGCGGTGTCGAAAACAGTGGCCGGAATCGGTGTGATCGACGGTGGATCGATTTTCGGCTTCTCCGGCCAAAATCGATCTCCAGACGCCGGAAACGGCCTCCTCAGGCAGCGAAATTGGTCAGGGAAGACGGTGGCACACCGGACGGCACACCCACTGTGAAGAAACGGCACGGCAGCGACCGGAAACGGAGAAGGGAAGAATCGGGAGGAAGAAGAAGAAGTCGGGGGCAGTTTTGTAATTTTCCAAACTTTTTGATTTTTGACAAATATATGTATATATATATACTTTATACTATATATTAAAATAATATTAAATTACACACATCAAATATACACCACACACATAAAAATATTAATATTTTAATAATTTATACTAAATAAAATTAATTAAATAACAATAAAACAATTAAATACTTAATAAAATATTAGGGAAATAATAAACCCTAATTAAATAAATATACACACACAGGCTTTATTTAATAATTTAAAAATATGTATGAGTTCATGCAAGTCCGTAAATACATTTAAAATAATTAATAATACATTGTTTACGTGAAAATTTCCCCGGAAATGCAAGTCCCGGGAAAATTTTACGTAAAACACTGAAAATAATATACAGTAATTAAAATAGGTTTTTAATACATATTAACTCGTAAAAATATCATATAATGTACAGAAATTATTAACTCTGCATATCCCGGTACTGTGTAAAAATATTTTAAATACACGGGATATTACAACTTCCCTGCTCAAACATTCTCTGCAAGCTCTTCTAGAATAGGATCTCGGCTCTGAGCTACTTTAATCCTATTCCTCATTATAGATTGCACCTTAAATTGAGCTAGCAGTCCACCTGATCTATTGATCTTCATCATCAAACCTTGATCTACAAACAAATGCAACTCCTGGATCAACGGTCTCCTCTCAACACTGATGTGAGCAAGACTGCCTGAGGACTTTCTACTCAAGGCATCTGCTACCACATTAGCCTTGTCTGGATGATAGAAAATCTCACAGTCATAATCCTTTAACAATTCCAACCATCTCATTTTCCTCAAATTCAGATCTCTCTGCTGGAAAATGTACTTAAGGCTATTGTGATCAGTAAATATCTCACAAGTCACCCTGTACAGATAATGTGTCCAAATCTTCAAAGTAAAGATCACTACAGCCATTTCAAGTCATGTGTGGGATAGTTCTGCTCATGCTTCTTCAACTGCCTTGAAGCATAGGCTATCACTCTACCATTCTGCATCAACACACAACCAAGGCCAACTCTAGAGGCATCACAATAAACTGTGAACTTATCCACACTATTAGGCAAAGATAACACTAGGGCTATGGTCAACTTCTCTTTCAATAACTGGAAACTGTTCTCACAAGCTTCTGACCACTCGAATCTAACATTCTTTTGAGTCAAGCGAGTCATAGGGGCTGCAATTCTGGAAAAATCCTGCACAAACCACCTATAATACCCGGATAAACCTAAAAAACTTCGAATCTCAGTAACAGAAGTCGATCTAGGCCATTCAGACACTGCTTCAATCTTCTGTAGATCAACCTGGATACCTTCTTTAGACACCACGTGTCCAAGAAAGAAACACTCTCCATCCAAAAATCACACTTTGAGAATTTAGCATAAAGTTAATGATCTCTCAGTGTCTACAGTACAGTCCTCAAGTGATATACATGCTCTTCCATACTTCTCGAATAAACCAGTATATCATCAATGAAGACTAACATAAACTAATCCACATATGGTTTGAATACCCTGTTTATCAAGTCCATAAAAGCTGTTGGTGCCTTAGTCAAACCAAAAGACATCACCAGAAACTCATAATGGCCATATCGAGTGCGGAATGTCGTTTTAGGAACATCGGCTTCACTGATCCGCAACTGATGAAAACCCGACCTCAAATCAATCTTGGAAAAGAACTGTGCATCGTGTAGCTGATCAAACAAGTAATCTATCCTCGGGAGAGGATACTTGTTCTTCACTGTCACCTTGTTCAGCTCTCTGTAGTCAATGCACAGTCTTAGGGTACCATCCTTCTTCTTCACAAACAGGACTGGTGCACCCCAAGGAGAAACATTGGGTCTGATAAAACCCTTATCCAACAACTTTTGCAACTGCTCCTTCAACTCTTTCAACTCTGCAGGAGCCATTCTGTAGGGTGGCATAGATAAAGGAGTAGTACCTAGAACCACATCTATATAGAACTCAATCTCTCTGTGAGGTGGCAAACCTGTCAACTCCTCAGGAAAAACATCAGAAAACTCACAGGCAACAAGAACATCTATGAGTGACAACTTCTCCACTGAAGTATCCCTCACTAATGCCAAATATCCCTGACACCCTTTCCTCAACAGCTTCCTAGCCGTAATAGCAGAAATAAGATTCTGAGGTGCTGAACTCCTATCACCCACAAACTTAAATTCTTCTTCATCAGGAATTCTGAAGGTCACCTCTTTATTCCAATAATCCACTACGGCATAGTATTGAGATAACCAATCCATACCCAGAATAACATCAAATTCCATCACATCCAACAGAATCAAATCAACAGATAATTCTCTACCTCCCATGAGAACTGGATAACTAGAAAGAATAATATCGGTGTCCAAGGAATCGCTCAGAGGAGTGGCAATAGATAAAGGAAAAGCCATCCTCGAAGCTTGCCAACAAGACTTGGAAGCAAAAACGGGAGAAACAAATGAATGCGTGGCACCCGGATTAAATAGAACCCATGCATCCAGGTAACAGATAGAAACAATACCTGCGATGACTGCATTAGATTCCTAAGCATCCTACTGAGTAAGATGGAAGACTATGGCCTATCCTCGACCTCCCTGCTAGCTGATAGAAGCCTGGCCAACACCTCTAGCACCTCTACCATGACTTTGCTGTGGAACAAACTGAGTGGAACTCTGATGCTGGGCTGGAGGCAACTGAAATGGTACGGGTGCAGCACTAGCAATCGACTGCTATGGAAATCATGGAATCTGCGGCTACTGATACCCGGAGTAAGGACACGATCTGGCATAATGTCCTGTCTGCCCACATCTGAAGCATGTCAATGGTGTCAGATAACACAGTCCCTGATGGACTCTACCGCAGGTCTGGCAAATAATGGCAGTTGATCCAGAACTGTGACTACTGCTACTGCTCGAAGCACCTGACCCAAATCTAAATGACCTACGCTGACCTCCATGGCCATGTCTACTGCTCCAATGCACTCGCTGCTGCTACCTCTGACTCTGCTGAGTCGGACCTCTCTGCTGACAACTCGAACCAACATGAAAACTAGAATACAGAGTAGTCTGCAATCCACTCGACTGAACTCCCAGCTGGTAATAATCAAGCATTGCTCCTTGCCTAACTAGCCTTAACTCAATCTCCTTGGCCAACTCAATCATAGACTCTAGAGTAAGGCCTGCTGTAGGCATACTAGTAAATGCTGAACCTAAGCCGATGACATAGGTAGTGACTACAAAGTACTGATCTCGCATCAAATCCTCTGCATACCTACCCAGCCAGAGAAACTCTTGGGTATACTCCTCTATAGATCGATCACCATGAGAAATGCTGGTCAGTCGAAGACGATAGCTCATACGAAGAGGGTCTAGACTAAATCTCCTTATAAACCGCTCTCCAAACTGAGCCCAGGTTATCGCCATCATATAGGGCTAAATCATCTGAATAAACCAGTCTAGGGCTAGTCCCTCAACAGACAGCTCGATTATAATCCGCTGGTACTCAGTGTGAGCAATTTGAGTCCGAGTCTCAATCGCATGCAGAAAGTCTAACGGATTGAAAGTCCCATCAAAGGCGATCCTGCCAACTCTGGCATAGAATAGAGCTACCTCAGGGTCAGACATACCCTGCTGATAGGCAGGCTGAACAACTGGAGGTATAGGATCCTCAAACTCAGGCTCAACAGGCTCCTCGTCCTATAACTCTCTCTGCCTACGGTGACCTACCGCTCCTCGAGGTCTACCTCTGCCATGACCTTTACGTCTAATTGGCTGCTCAAGAGGTAAAACCTCATCCTGAAAAGACTCGTCATCCTCGGCCTCAATGACCGGTGGAGCGACACGTGCTCACCTCCTCATTCTGAAAAGACAACAGAACGATACAGAAAAAATAGACAACGGAGGAATAACACAGAAAACTAAAGCAAGGAATACTTATCAAGAAATACTCGAACCTAATTCACTGTAGTAGTTACCAAAAGAAAACACAACTTGAAAACTAGGGCCATGACTCACACAACTAAGCCCTGACACAGAACTCTGCTCTGATACCAACTTTGTCATGACCCAAAATAGGGGCCATGACCGATGCTAAGGAATGGGAATTCTTTCGAATCCGGAACCCGTAGCAAGCCTAAAAATAAATAAAAACATGTAATAATAATGATAACAACACAATTAAATAAAATATTATGCAACAAAATAAAATCACAAATATCAAAATAATATTTCCACCAAATGCAATTAAATCAAATCCTCAACTCATATATAGATAAACTTTTAATACAAGTTTTAGTTCAAATATTTAAAGTACATATCTCATATAAATATAATACAACAATCTCACAATCGACCATAACTACTGCAGTGTCTAGATTATAAAATAAAACTCAGATAAGCAGTTTACATAAAGAAGCCGGAGCGGAAGAAATCCGGAGTACAGTCTTGCTACTGAGGTCTGAAGACGATGACTCTCCTAAAAAATAGTCATCGGAGGGGAGTCAGACCTCATTGAGTGAATTACTATAATATATATATACATGCATGCCAAATGACAATGCATACAGTCAATAGTATATATATAATAAGTATATATACAAGCAAATACACGCAGATGCAATAAAATCATTTTATATATTTTTATTGAAAATCACTGGTTATGAAGGATCAAATAGAACCCTAGAATATCGCAACCTCAAAATAGTGTTAGACAACACTCTAGCCATACAGGCTCACTTATTCCAAATATATTCACTTATTCCATTTGGACAGTAGACTGGCCCCGAGACACTAAGTCAACTGAGCTCCAGCAGTCTGACTGTCAATGTGATTGGCCCCGAGACACTTGGTCAACCGAGCTCCAGTAATCACACTCCCAATTCATATCTCACACATCAAATAATCATATCCAATCAATATCCACAAGTGGTTAGTAATATAGCCTAAATGCTACTAGCGTATTGGTACGTACTCGGTCCTAGTGTTGCCCACTAGGTAGCACGTTCTATTAATATCCTTCATTAAAATATAAAACATACATTCATAAAAATAAATGTTGCATGAATTTAAATAAAGTAGCAACATAAACCATATATATACTAGAAATATACCAAAAATAAACCAGGTATATTTTGAGTATATATACGTCAAATAAATCCAATATAATTGTAGAATAGACTAAATATATATTTAAAAACATTCTAAATATAAATGTTTAATAAAGCATGCATATAATTTAAAATATATCAAAAATAAACCAAACATAAACCAAAATTAAACTAAAAATAAACTTAAGTACTAATTAAATCATTTATGTATATTTAATCAAAATAAAACATATATTTCTAAAATCATGCACCCTAGAGCATATATACATAGAATAGTAACTCACAAATTATTGCGCTCCTCGAGATGGGTCCGATGGGCTTGGTCCACTAGGCCTTGGTCTCTGCGCAACTAAACAAATAGATAATGACAGGAGTCAGAATAAATCCAACAGAAGTTCTAAAGACTCGATTTAGTTTGCTAGACAAGGATTAAATCAGAATTCGACCGAACATCACGTTTTATGAGAATTGTACCAAAAATTCGGCAGAACCTCCCCTGTAAAATGGACATCTCTCTACTCAAAGAGTAGAGTCGGTCCTGCAAAGAAACGCACTTCAAGAATAAACACAGAACACAACCACAATCCCTCAGTCGGACTCTAAACTACAAATCACCGACCGAGGTCCACAATTCACAGAGTATGTACAAAATATCAAAAATATCCTTATATAATAAAAATATATTTTATAAGTAGAAATTACGTAATTAACCCTAAAACACAGTAAAAACCGATAAAAACTCATTTTATTAGAAAAATCGTATATTATGCATATAATTGAAAATAATTTACGAAAAATAGTTTTAATTAGTTTAAAATACCAAATAATTTTTAGAAATCATTTTTATTCCCTAAATAACTATTAAAACCAATTTAATTACATTTTTAGCCAATTTAAGGTAAAATTACCAAAATATCCATATATATATAAATATACTAAAATTAATCCAAAAATTCACAAAAAATAATATAATTGCACAAAATTAATTTTCTTAATATATATTTCAATAATATCAATAAACAAACTCAATTAACTAATTAATTTCAATTAAACACACAATTAACCCTATTTATCAAAATTACATAAACTAAATAAATTCAAAATAAATACATAAAAATCCACAAAAATTCCAAATAAATTTCTATAATTCATTTCAACACCTATATTTATCATAAAAAACAATTTCATAATTTAATTAATTAATTTTCAAAAATTAGAAAATAATAATAAAATATTCAAAAATACCCAAAAATCAAAATAAATTCCAAAATTCTACAAAAATTCACACATGAATATTAAGTTAGGGGGAGCAATATTTGTGAAGAAATTTTTCATGAATCAATCAAATTGAAGCTCAAAAAAAATCAAGAACCCTAATAGGCTGAAATTGCAAAATCGAAGCCTAGGCAAATCTAGACCATTTTAAGTGAAACAAAGCTTGGAATCACACTCACCGGAACTCAAGGAGAAAATAGAGACTGGCGGTGTCAAAAATGGTGGCTGGAATCACATCGATCGATGGTGAGGATGAGTTTCGAGTTTTCGGCCAAAATGAGCTCCTCCGATGCCAGAAACGGTTGCTACAGGTGGCGGGGAAGGCTGAGGAAGAAGGTGGCACGCTGGGAGGCACAATGATGGCAAGAAAATGGCATGACAGACGGTGGAACGGCGATGGGAGGTGATCGGCAAGGAGAGGAAATCGGGGGCAAAACGGTAATTTGGCAAAGTTTTTGATTTTTTGACAATATATTATGTATATATGTATATATATATACCCACACTATATATTAAAATAATATAAAATTTCACACACATAATTTAATATATTAAATAATTTATACACTAAAAAAAATTAATTAAATAATATTAAAACTAAATAATAAAAAATAAAAATTAGGAAAATTAATTAAACCCTAGTTTAATTTAAATATATACACTTTATTTTAGCACTTAAAAATATATATGAGTTCATGCAAATGCGTGAATTTGTTTAAAATATTTAATATTAAATTATTTACGTGTTAATTTCTCCGAAAATAAAATTCTCGAAAAAATTTTACGTAAGGCACTTAAAATAACATAAAATAATTAAAATCAATTTTAATTAAATAACAAACTCATAAAATATCATAAATATATACAAAAATTATTAACACTGCATATCCCGATGCAGTATAAAACTATTTAAAAACTCAGGATATTACAATAAAACCGACTAACATAATTAATAATTATTTATTTAGGTTTTAATTTTCCCAAAATAAAATTCTCAATAAAATTTTACGTAACAAATTTAAAATAACTAAAAATAACTTTAACAAATAACAAACTAATTAAATAATCAAATATATATATATATATATATATCAAAATTATTAACACTGCATATCTCGATGCAGTTTAAAATTATTTAAAATCTCGGGATATTACAATATGCGTGCATTTAGGTTGCATGTTTTAGAAATATATGTTTTAATTGTATGATTTATGCATAAATGACTTAATAAATGCTTAAGTATATTTTAGGTATGTTTTCAGTATATTTTTGGTATATTATTAAATAAATGCATGTTTTTCTTTTTAATTAAATCTAAATTACTTTCAAATATATTATTGGTTTAATTTAATATATTCCATGATTTATTTGAATTGATTTTACGTATATATACTTGAAATATACTTAGTTAATTTTAGGTATATTTGTAGTATATATATGGTTTATAATGTTATTTATAGTGATATCATGCATCATTATTTTATGAATGAAATGAGTTATTTTCAATGAAGGATATCAATAGAACATGCTTCCTAATGTGCAGCACTAGGACCGAGTACGTACCGGTACGATGATAGATTGTAGGTTAAATTACTAACTTATTTATGGATCATGACTTGATTGATTTGATTGTTGTGTGAGGTGAATGAGAGTGTGATTGCTGGAGCTCGGTTGACCTAATGTCTCGGGGCCAATCACACTGAAAGTCAGACTGTTGGAGCTCGGTCGACTTAGTGTCTCGGGGCCAATCTACTGTCAATAAGGATTAAGTGAATTTATTTGGAAACAAGTAAGCCTGTATGGTTAGAGTGATGTTTGTTGTTATTTGAGGTTGCAATCATTTAGGGTTCTATTTGATCCTTTTTAAACTAATATTTTTCAATATTATAAATAAAGTGATTTTTAGCATCTGTGTGTATATGCCTATATATATATATATTTATTATATACATATAATTGATTGCATTTGACATTTAGTAATGTGTGTATATATGTCACAACCCAAAACAGGGGCCATGATCAGCGCTAGGGAACGGGAATTCTTTCGAATCTGGAACCCGTAGTAAGCCTAAAAATAAATAAAAACATGTAATAATAATAACAACATAAATAAAATAATTTGCAGCGGAAATAAAACTCATAAATAAAATAAGTATAATCCATCAACTTGTTTAAACAAATAAACTCATCCTCATATATGAATAATCTTGTAATATCCCGTGTTTTTAAATATTTTAATATTGCATCGGGATATGCAGTGTTAATAATTTGTTTATATATTTATCATATTTCATGAGTTGTTATTTAATAAAATTGATTTTTTATTTATTTTATGTTATTTTAAACACTTTACGTAAAATTTTCCCGGAACTTGCATTTCCGGGGAAATTGACACGTAAATTATTTATTATCAATTATTTTAAATAGATTTCCACATTTGCATGAACTCATATGTATTTTAAAAGTACTAGATAGAGTTTATATATGTGTATTTATTTATTTAACTAGGGTTTAATTAATTACCCTAATATTTTTATTATTTATTATTAGTTTTAATATTATTTAATTAATTATTTTTAGTGTATAAATTATTAAAAATGTTAAATTATATGTGTGTCGTGTATATTTAATGTGTGTGAGTTTATACTATTTTAATATATAGTGTAAATGTATATATATATACATATACATTTATTATTTAAACAAAATATAAAGTTTGAGTTATTTACAAGTTTGCCATTGAAGCTTCTTCTCCCTCCCGATTGTCTTCCTCTCGAATCCGGCCACTATCACGCCATTCCCTTGCCATCGGCGTGCCTCCCGGCGTGCCACCTCCTTCCTCCAGTTGTTCCACCGCCAGCAGAGCCCATTTTCGGCGTCTGGAAGCTCGTTTTGGCCGGAGAAGCCGAAACTTGAGCCACCATCGTTCACAGCGTTTTCAGCCACCATTTTTGACACCGCCAATCTTTATCTTCTCCTTGATCTCCGGTGAGTGTGATTCCAAGCTTTGTTTCACTCAAATTGGTCTAGATTTGCCTAGGTTTCGATTTTTGCAAGTCAGCCATTTTAGGATTCTTGATTTTTTTGAACTTTGAATTGATTGATTCATGAAAAATTCCTTCACAAATATTGTTCCCCTTATCTTAATATTCATGTGTGAATTTTTGTAGAATTTTTGGAATTTATTTTGATTTTTGGGTCTTTTTGAATATTTTATTATTATTTTCTAATTTTTGAAAATTAATTAATTAAAATATGAAATTGTGTTTTATGGTAAATATAGGTGTTGAAATTAATTATAGAAATTTATTTGGAATTTTTATGAATTTCTATGTATTTATTTTGAATTTATATAGTTTATGTAAGTTTGGAAAAATAGGGTTAATTGTGTTTTTAATTGAAATTAATTAGTTAATTGAGTTTATTTATTGATATTGTTGATATATATGTTGATAAAATTAATTTTTAGCAATTATATTATTTTTTGGTGAATTGTTGGATTAATTTTAGTATATTTATATATATAGGGGTATTTTGGTAATTTTACCCTAAATTGGCTAAAAATGTAATTAAATTGGTTTTAATAGTTATTTAAGGTATAAAAATGATTTCTATAAATTATTTAGTATTTTTAACTAATTAAAAATATTTTTCATAAATTATTTTCAATTATATATATAATATACGATTTTTTCTAATAAAATAAGTTTTTATCGGTTTTTACTGTGTTTTAGGGTTAATTATGTAAATTCTACTTATAAAATGTATTTTTAGTATACAAGTGTATTTTTGATATCTAGTGAATATTCAGTGAATTGTGGATCTCGGTCGGTGAACTGTAGTTTGGAATCCAACCGAGAGGTTGTGATTGTGATTCTGTGTCTATTTTTCGAAGTGTGCTTCTTTACAGGGCTGGCTCTACTCTTTGAGTAGAGAGATGTCCGTTTTATTAGGGAGGTTCTACTGGATTTTTGGTAGAATTCTCGTAAAACGTGACATCTGGTCGAACCCTAATTCTAATTTAATTCTGTGTCTAGTAATCTAGATTGAGTCTTTAGATCTTCTGTTAGATTTATTCTAATTCCTGTCGTTATCTGTTTGTTTAGTTATGCTGAGACCGAGGCCTAGTGGATCAGGCCCATCGAACCCATCTCGAGGAGCGCACTAAGTGTGAGTTACTATTCTATATATATATGCTTTAGGGCGCATGATTTAGAAATGTATGTTTTATTTTGATTAATTATGCATAAATAATTCAGTTAGTACTTAAGTTTATTTTTAGTTTACTTTTGGTTTATTTTTGGTTTATTATTGGTATATTTTAAACTATATGCATGTTTTATTAACGAATTATGTTTAAAATGTTTTCAAATACATTTCTAGTTTATTTTGTAATTTAATTGGATTTATTTAATGTATATATACTCGAAATATACCTGGTTTACTTTTGGTATATGTCTAGTATATATATGGTTATTGTTGCTATTATATTTAAATTCATGCATCATTTATTTTTATGAATGACTGTTTTATATTTCAATGAAGGATATCAATAGAATGTGCTACCTAGTGGGCAGCACTAGGACCGAGTACGTTTCGGTACGCTGATAGCATTTAGGCTTCATTACTAACCATTTATGGATATTGATTGGATTTGATTATTTGATATGTGAGATATGATTTGGGAGTGTGATTGCTGGAGCTCGGTTGACCAAGTGTCTCGAGGCCAATCACACTAACAATCAGACTGCTGGAGCTCGGTTGAATTAATGTCTCGGGGCTAGTCTACTGTCCAAATGGAACAAGTGAATATATTGGAATAAGTAAGCCTGTATGGCTAGAGTGTTGTCTAACACTGTTTTAAGGTTGCGATATTCTAAGGTTCTATTTGATCCTTCATAAACAGTGATTTTCAATAAAAATATATAAAATGATTTTTATTACATATGTGTGTATTTGCTTGTATACATACATATTCTATATATATTGTTGACTGTATGCATTGTCATTTAGTATGCATGTATATATATTATAGTAATTCACTCAGTGAGGTCTGACTCCCCTTCGTTGACTATTTTTTTCAGGAGAGTCATCTTCATCAGACCTCAGTAGCAGGCCTGTACGCCGAATTTCTTCCGCTCTGGCTTCTTTATGTAAAACTGCTCACCTGAGTTTTATTTTATGATCTAGACACTGCAGTAGTCGTAAAATTGTTAAAAGATATTATATTATATTTGTATGAGATATGTACTTTAAATATTTGAACTAGACTTGTATTAAAAGAGTTTATTTATATATGAGATGAGAATTTGATTTAAATCCTATGATGGTGGATTATTATTTTGATATTTATGATTTTATTCCGCTGCATAGTATTTTACTTAAATGTGTTGTTATTATTATTATTGCATGAGTTTATTTTATTTTTAGGCTTACTACGGGTTCCGGATTCGAAAGAATTCTCGTTCCCTAACGACGATCATGGCCCCTGTTTTGGGTCGTGACAAAGTTAGTATCAGAGCACAGTTCTGTGTCACGGCTTAGTTGTATGAGTCGTGGCCTTAGTTTTCAAATTGTGTTTTCTTTTGGTAACTACTGCAGTGAATTAGGTTCGAGTATGTCTTAATAAGTATTCATTGCTTTAGTTTTCTACGTTATTCTTCCGTTGTCTATTTTGTCTGAATCATTCTGTTGTCTTTTTAGAATAAGGAGGCGAGCGCGTGTCGCTCCACCGGTCGTTGAGGCTGAGGATGACGAGTCTTTTCAGGATGAGGTTTTACCTCCTGAGCAGCCAGTTAGACATAGAGGTCGTGGTAGAGGTAGACCTCGAGGAGCAGCAGGTTGCTGTAGGCAGAGAGAGATATAGGACGAGGAGCCTGTTAAGCCTGAGTTTGATGTTATGGTACCTCCTGTTGTTTTGCCTGTTCAGCCTGCCTATCAGCAGGGTATGTCTGACCTTGAGGCAGCTCTGTTCTATGCCAGAGTGGGCAGGATTGCGTTTGATGGGACTTCTGATCCGTTAGACTTTCTACATACGATTGAGACTCAGACTCGAACTGCTCACACCGAGTATCAACGGATTATGATCGTCGAGCTGTCTGTCAAGGGACCAGCCCTAGACTGGTTTATTCAGATGATCTAGCCCTATATGATGACGATGGCCTAGGCTCAGTTTTAAGAGTGGTTTATGAGGAGATTCTATCCAGAACCTCTCCATATGAGCTATCGTTTTCGGTTGACCAGCATTTCTCGTGGTGATCGATCTGTAGAGGAGTACACCCGAGAGTTTCTCCAGTTCGGTAGATATGCAAAGGATCTGATGCGAGACCAATACTTCGCAGTCACTACATATGTCACCAGATTGGGTTCAGCATTTGCTGGTATGCCTACAACTTGCCTTACTCTGGAGTCTGTGATTGAGTTGGCCAAGGAGATTGAGCTGAGGCTAGTTAGGCAGGGAGCGATGCTTGATTATTACCAGTTGGGAGTTCAGTCGAGTGGATTGCAAGCTACTCTGTATTCGAGTTTTCATGTTGGTTCGAGTAGTCAGCAAAGAGGTCTGACTCAGCAGAGTCAGAGGCAGCAATAGCTAGTGCATTGGAGCAGTAGACATGACCGTGGAGGTCAGCGTAGGTCGTTCAGATTTGGGTCAGGTGCTTCGAGCAGTAGCAGTGGTTGCAATTTTGGATCAGCTGCCAGTGTTTGCCAGACCTGCGGTGGAGTCCATCAGGGACTGTGTTACTTGACACCACTGACATGCTTCAGATGCGGGCAGACAGGACATTATGCTAGATCGTGTCCTTACTTCGGGTATCAGCAGCCGTAGATTCCACGATTTCCACAATAGTCGATTGCTAGTGGTGCACCCGTACCATTTCAGTTGCCTCCAGCCCAGCATTAGAGTTCCACTCAGCTTGTTCCATAGCAGGGTCATGGTAGAGGTGCTAGAGGAGGTGCCAGAGGTGTTGGCCAGACTTCTACCAGTCAGCAGGGAGGTTAAGGACAGGCCAGAGTCTTTCATCTTACTCAGCAGGATGCTCAGGCATCTAATGCAGTCGTGGCAGGTATTGTTTCTATTTATTACCTGGATGCATGGGTTTTTTTTTATCTGGGTGCCACGCATTCGTTTGTTTCTCCTGTTTTTACTTCCAAGTCTTGTTGGCAAGCTTCGAGGATGGCTTTTCCTTTATCCGTTGCCACTCCTCTGAGCGATTCCTTGGACATCGATATTGTTCTTTCTGGTTATCTAGTTCTCATGGGAGGTAGAGAATTACCCGCTGATTTGATTCTGTTGGGTGTGATGGAGTTTGATGTCATTCTAGGAATGGACTGGTTATCTCAACTATAATATCCTGTGTTTTTAAATATTTTTATATTGCATCGAAATATACAGTGTTAATAATTTTTGTATATATTTATGATATTTCATGAGTTGTTATTTAATTAAAATTGATTTTTAATTATTTTATGTTATTTTAAGTACTTTACGTAAAATTTTCCCAGGACTTGCACTTTCGGGGAAATTTACACATAAGAAATTCAATATTAATTATTTTAAATGGATTTATAAAATTGCATGAGTCCATGTATTATTTTAATTGTCATATTGGAATATATATATATATATATATACACATGCATGTATATTTACATAATTGATTTAAATTAGGGTTATTTCCGTTAAATAATACTATATTATATAGTTAATACCTAATTAGCATATGTGTATATATGTATATATATTGTGTATTTTAACATGTGGTGTATGATTTTCTTAAATATTATATTAATATATTTTAATAAACATTATTAAAGTTATATATATATATATATATATATATATATATATATATATATATATATAATTTGTAAAATTTACAAAACCTACCCTCACCCCTTTCCTTCTTCCTCCCGACATTCCCTTCCCCTCTCATCACTACGAACGCCAGCCACCTACCGTCACTATGCCTCCCACCGTGCCACCTTCTTCCTCCCGTCACTTCGCCGCCTGCAGACGTCTTCTTCGGCACCGGTGAGCTGAGTTTTTGGCATTTTGGCCGAAAGTTTCATTTTCTTCCTCCCTCACGATTTCGGCCACCAAATTCCTTGCTTCCGGTGTCATTGGACTCCCCTGAAGCCATTGAAGATGATTCCAAGCTTTGTTTAAGCTTAAAACTTGATTTGGTATGGTTTTTCTCAATTTTTCAATTTCGGCCATAATTGATTTTTGAATTTTTTTTGACCTTTTCTTTGTGATTCATGAAAAGTCCCTTAACAAATGTTGATCCTAGTAGCTTAATCTACATGTGTGAATTTTTTTAGAATTTTTGGGAATTATTTTGATTTTTGAGTATTTTTGAATATTTTATTATTATTTTCTAATTTTCAAAAATTAATTAAATAAATTATGAAATTGTGTTTTATGATAAATATAGGTGTTGAAATGAATTATAGAAATTTATTTGGAATTTTTATGAATTTTTATGTATTTATTTTGAATTTAATTAGTTTATGTAATTTTGGAAAAATAGGGTTAATTGTGTTTTTAATTGAAATTAATTAGTTAATTGAGTTTAATTATTGATATTATTGATAAATATGTTGAGAAAATTAATTTTGGATAATTATACTATTTTTGGTGAATTTTTGGAGTAATTTTAGTATATTTATATATATATGGGCATTTTGGTAATTTTACCCTAAATTGACTAAAAATGTAATTAAATTGGTTTTAATAGTTATTTAAGGTATAAAAATGATTTCTAAAAATTATTTAGCATTTTTAATTAATTAAAACTATTTTTCGTGAATTATTTTCAAATTATATATGTAATATACGATTTTTCTACATAAATGAGTTTTATCGGTTTTTACTGTATTTTAGGGTTAATTATATAATTTCTACTTATTAAATGTATTTCTGTGATATAAGGGCATTTTTGGTATTTTCATAATTATTCTGTGAATTGTGGACCCCGGTCGGTAAACTGCAGTTTGGAGTCCGACTGAGGGGTTGTGGATGTGTTTCTATGTCTATTTTTTGAAGTGTGTTTCTTTGCAGGGTCGGCTCTACTCTTTAAGTAGAGAGATGTTTGTTTTACAGGGGAGGTTCTGTCGAATTTTTGGTAGAATTCTCGTAAAACGTGATGCCCGGTCGAACCCTAATTTTGATTCTGTGTCCAATATTCTAGATCTAGTTTCTAGGATTTTCTGTTAGGTTTATTCTGATGTCTATTATTTTTGTTTGTTTAGTTACGCCGAGACCGAAGCCTACTGGACCAGGCCCATCGGACCTATCTCGAGGAGCGCACTAAGTGTGAGTTACTATTATATATATATATATGCTTAGGGTGCATGATTTAGAAATGTATGTTTTATTTGGATTAAATATGCATAAATAATTTAATCAGCACTTAAGTTTATTTTTAGTTTATTTTTTATATATTTCAAATTATATGCATGCTTTATTAGATATTTATGTTCAAAATGTTTTTAAATATATATTTAGTTTATTTTACGATTTAATTGGATTTATTTGACGTATATATACTCAAAATATACTCGGTTTACTTTTGGTATATTTTTAGTATATACATGGTTTATGTTGCTATTTTATTCAATTCATGCATCATTTATTTTTATGAATATATGTTTTATATTTCAATGAAGGATATCAATAAAACGTGCTACCTAGTGGGCAGCACTAGGACCGAGTACATACCGGTACGCTTATAGCATTTAGGCTATATTACTAACCATTTGTGGATATCGATTGGATATGATTATTTGATGTGTAATGTGATTTGGGAGTGTGATTGCTGGAGCTCAGTTGACCAAGTGTCTCGGGGCCAATCACACTAACAGTCAGACTGCTGGAGCTCGGTTGACTTAGTGTCTCAGGGCCAGTCTACTGTCCAAATGGATCAAGTGATTATATATTGGAATAAGTAAGCCTGTATGGCTAGAGTGTTGTCTAACACTGTTTTGAGGTTGTGATATTCTAGGGTTCTATTCGATCCTTCATAAACTGTGATTTTCAATAAAAATATATAAAATGATTTTATTGCATCTGTATGTAATTGCTTGTATATATATATATATATATATATATATATATATATATATATATATATATATATATATATATATATATATATTATATACTTTTGATTGTGTGCATTGGCATTTAGTATGCATGTGTATATATTATAGTAATTCACTCAGTGAGGTCTGACTCCCCTCTGTTGACCATTTTTCAGGAGAGTCTTCTTCCTCAGACCTCAGTAGCAGGCCTGTACGCCGGATTTCTTCCACCCTGACTTCTTTATGTAAACTGCTCACCTGAGTTTTATTCTATAATCTAGACACTGTAGTAGTTGTCAATAAATTGTGGTTTTATGTATTATATTTGTGTGAGTTATGTACTTTGAATATTTGAACTGAAACTTGTATCAAAGGATTTATCTATATATGAGATATGGATTTTTATTTTGATAATTATGATGTTATTTTCATTGTATTAAGTGTTGTTGTTATTATTATTGTATGTTTTATTTTATTTTTAGGCTTGCTACGAGTTCCGAATTCGAAAGAATTCCCGTTCCTTAGCGCCGGTCATGGCCCCTGTTTTAGGTCATGACATCAGCACCATGCCATGGTAGATTGTAGGAATAAAGAGGTGACTTTCAGAATTCCTGATGAATAATATTTTAAGTTTGTGGGTGATAGGAGTTCAGCACCTTAGAATCTTATTTTTGCTATTACGGCTAAGAAGTTGTTAAGGAAAGGTTGTCAGGGATATTTGGCATTGGTAAGGGATACTTCAGTGGAGAAGTTGTCACTCACAGATGTTCCTATTGCCTGTGAGTTTTCTGATGTTTTTCTTGAGAAGTTGTCAGGTTTACCACCTCACAGAAAGATTGAGTTCTGTATAGATGTGGTTCTAGGTACTACTCCTATATTTATGCCACCCTACAGAATGGCTCCTGCAGAATTGAAAGAGTTGAAGGAGCAGTTGCAAGAGTTGTTGGATAAGGGTTTCATTAAACGTAGTGTTTCTCCTTGGGGTGCACTAGTCCTGTTTTTGAAGAAGAAGGATGGTACCCTGAGATTGTGCATTGACTACAGAAAGCTGAATAAGGTGACAGTGAAGAACAAGTATCCTCTCCCGAGGATAGATGACTTGTTTGATCAGCTACAGGGTGCACAGTTCTTTTCTAAGATTGATTTGAGGTCAGGTTATCATCAGCTGTGGATTAGTGAAGCCGATATTCCTAAGACGACATTCCACACTAGATATAGCCATTATGAGTTTCTGGTGATGTATTTTAGTTTAACTAATGCACCAGCAGCTTTTATGGACCTGATGAATAGGGTATTCAGACCATATGTGGATCAGTTTGTGGTAGTCTTTATTGATGATATACTGGTTTATTCAAAGAGTATGGAGGAGCATGTATATCATTTGAGGATTATACTGCAGACACTGAGAGATCATCAGCTTTATGCTAAATTCTTGAGGTGTGATTTCTGGATGGAGAGTGTTTCTTTTCTTGGACACATGGTGTCTAAAGAGGGTATCCAGGTTGATCCACAGAAGATTGAAGCAGTGTTTGAATGGCCTAGACCGACTTCTGTTATGGAGATTTGGAGTTTTTCGGGTATTATAGGCGATTTGTGCAGGATTTTTCCAGAATTGCAGCCCCTATGACTTGCTTGACTCAGAAGAATGTTAGATTCGAGTGGTCAAAAGCTTATGAGAACAGTTTCCAGTTATTGAAGGAGAAATTGACCACAACCCCAGTGTTAGCTTTGCCTAATAGTATGGATAAGTTCACAGTGTATTATAATGCCTCTAGAATTGGCCTTGGTTGTGTGTTGATGCAGAATGGAAGGGTAATAGCCTTTGCTTCAAGACAGTTGAAGAAGCATGAGCAGAACTATCCCACACATGACCTTGAAATGGTTGCAGTGATCTTTGCTCTGAAGATTTGGAGACATTATTTGTACGGGGTGACTTGTGAGATATTTACTGATCACAAGAGCCTTAAGTACATTTTCCAGCAGAGAGATCTGAATCTGAGGCAGAGGAGATGGTTGGAATTATTAAAAGATTATGACTGTGAGATTTTATATCATCCGGGCAAGGCTAATGTGGTAGCAGATGCCCTGAGTAGGAAGTCCTCAGGTAGTCTTGCTCACATTAGTGTTGAGAGGAGACCGTTGATCCAGGAGTTGCATCTGTTGGTGGATCAAGGTCTGATGATGAATATCAATAGGTCAGGTAGACTACTAGCTCAATTTAAGGTGTGATCTGTACTGAGGGATATGATTAAAGCAGCTCAGAGCCAAGATCCTATTCTAGAAGAGCTTGCAGAGAATGTCAGAGCAGGGAAGTTCACTGATTTCACACTCGATGATGACGGTGTATTGTGGATCAGTGGTAGATTGTGTGTTCCTGATGTGGATGATTTGAGAGAAGAGATCCTAGAGGAAGCACATTCTACAGCCTATAGCGTACATCCAGGTGTTACCAAGATGTACCACAGTATCAGAGACTTATACTGGTGGGATAGACTGAAGAAGGATGTCGCTGATTATATTGCTAAGTGCCTGACGTGTCAGCAAGTGAAAGCTGAACATCAGAAGCCTTCTGGGAAGCTTCAGCCTCTTCCTATTCCCGAGTGGAAGTGGGAAAGGATTGTTATGGATTTTGCGGTCGGTTTATCTCATTCTAAGGATGGATACGATTCCATTTGGGTGATTATAGACAGGTTGACGAAGTCTGCACAGTTTTTGCCTGTGAAAGCCACCTATTATGTAGCTAGATTGGCGAAGCTATATGTGAAGCATATTGTGTACCTTCATGGAATACCTGTGTCCATTATATCAGACAGAGGTTCGGTGTTTACTTCTCATTTTTGGCAGAGGTTGCAAGAAGCGATGGGCACTAGGTTGGATTTTAGTACTACTTTTCATCCTCAGACAGATGGTCAGTCTGAGAGAATGATCCAGACACTGAAAGATATGTTGACGATGTGTGTCCTGGATTTGGGAGGTAGCTGGGATGATCATTTGCGACTCGTAGAGTTTGCATATAATAACAGCTACCATAGTAGTATTGGCATGGCACTATATGAGGCGTTGTATGGAAGGAAGTGTAGATCCCCTCTGAGTTGGGATGAGATTGGTGAAAGAGCTTTGACTAGACTTGAGATGGTTCAGGATGCTGCAGAGAAAGTTGTCGTGATTAAACACAGATTAGAGATCGCAGTTAGCAGGCAGAAGAGCTATGCGGATCCTAGGCGCAAAGATGTGGAATTTCAGGTCAGAGATTTTATTTTTCTGAAGGTATCTCCGATGAAGGGTGTGATGAGATTTGGCAGGAAGGGTAAGTTAGCACCAACATATATCAGACTGTTTGAGATTCTGGAGAGAGTTGGTACTGTTGCATATCAATTGGCTTTGCCTCCGAGTATGTCACAGGTGCATCCGGTGTTTCATATCTCGATGCTGAGGAAGTATATCTCAAACCCTTCACACGTGTTACAGCCTGACAGTGTAGAAGTGAGTGAAGATTTGACATTTGTGGAAGAACCTGTGGCAATCGTGGACTATCAAGTTCGACAGTTGCGGTCGAAGCAGATTCCGATGGTCAAGGTTCTGTGGCGTAGCAACCGAGTTGAGGAGCATACGTGGGAGATTGAAGCTGAGATGCGAGCTTCTTACCCCGTATCTCTTCCCTTTTTGATCTTGTGATCATTTTCTTTCTGGAATTCGGGGACGAATTCTTGTAAGGGGGGAAGACTGTAATATCTCGTGTTTTTAAATATTTTAATATTGCATCGGGATATGCAGTGTTAATAATTTTTGTATATATTTATGATATTTCATGAGTTGTTATTTAATTAAAATTGATTTTTTATTTATTTTATGTTATTTTAAGCACTTTACGTAAAATTTTTCCGGGACTTGCATTTCCGGGGAAATGACACGTAAATTATTTATTATTAATTATTTTAAATAGATTTCCACATTTGCATGAACTCATATGTATTTTAAAAGTACTAGATAGAGTGTATATATGTGTATTTATTTATTTAACTAGGGTTTAATTAATTACCCTAATATTTTTATTATTTATTATTAGTTTTAATATTATTTAATTAATTATTTTTAGTGTATAAATTATTAAAAATATTAAATTATATGTGTGTGGTGTATATTTAATGTGTGTGAGTTTATATTATTTTAATATATAGTGTAAATGTATATATATATACATATACATTTATTATTTAAACAAAATATAAAGTTTGAGTTATTTACAAGTTTGCCATTGAAGCTTCTTCTCGCTCCCGATCGTCTTCCTCGCGAATCCGGCCATTTTCACACCATTCCCTTTCCATTGGTGTGCCTCCCGGCATGCCACCTCCTTCCTCCAGCTGTTCCGTCGCCAGCAGAGCCCATTTCCGGCATCGGGAAGCTCGTTTTGGCTGGAGAAGTCGAAACTTGAGCCATCGTCGTTCACAGCGTTTCCGGCCACCGTTTTCAACACCATCAGTCTCTATCTTCTCCTTGAGCTCTAGTGAGTGTGATTCCAAGCTTTGTTTCACTTAAAATGGTCTAGATTTGCCTAAGTTTTGATTTTTGTAATTTAGCCATTTTAGGGTTCTTGATTTTTTTAAAACTTTGAGTTGATTGATTCACGAAAAATTCCTTCACAAATGTTGTTCCCCTTAGCTTAATCTTCATGTGTGAATTTTTTTAGAATTTTTGGAATTTATTTTGATTTTTGGGTATTTTTGAATATTTTATTATTATTTTCTAATTTTTGAACATTAATTAATTAAATTATCAAATTGTGTTTTATGGTAAATATAGGTGTTGAAATTAATTATAGAAATTTATTTGGAATTTTTGTGAATTTCTATGTATTTATTTTGAATTTATATAGTTTATGTAAGTTTGGAAAAATAGGGTTAATTGTGTTTTTAATTGAAATTAATTAGTTAATTGAGTTTATTTATTGATATTATTGATATATATGTTGAGAAAATTAATTTTTAGCAATTATATTATTTTTTGGGGAATTTTTGGATTAATTTTAGTATATTTATATATATAGGGGTATTTTGGTAATTTTACCTAAATTGGCTAAAAATGTAATTAAATTGGTTTTAATAGTTATTTAAGGTATAAAAATGATTTCTATAAATTATTTAGTATTTTTAACTAATTAAAACTATTTTTCGTAAATTATTTTCAATTATATATATAATATACGATTTTTCTAATAAAATGAGTTTTTATCGGTTTTTACTGTGTTTTAGGGTTAATTATGTAAATTCTACTTATAAAATGTATTTTTAGTATACAAGGGTATTTTCGGTATTTTGTGAATATTCAGTGAATTGTGGACCTCGATTGGTGAACTGTAGTTTGGAGTCCGATCGAGGGGTTGTGATTGTGATTCTATGTCTATATTTTGAAGTGTGTTTCTTTGCAGGGCCGGATCTACTCTTTGAATAGAGAGATGTCCGTTTTACTAGGGAGGTTCTGCCGGATTTTTGGTAGAATTCTCGTAAAACGTGATGTCCGGTAGAACCCTAATTCTAATTTAATTTTGTGTCTAGTAATCTAGATTGAGTCTTTAGATCTTCTGTTAGATTTATTCTGATTCCTGTCGTTATCTATTTGTTTAATTACATCGAGACCGAAGCCTAGTGGACCAGGCCCATCGGACCCATCTCGAGGAACGCACTAAGTGTGAGTTACTATTCTATATATATATGCTTTAGGGTGCATGATTTAGAAATGTATGTTTTATTTTGATTAATTATGCATAAATAATTCAGTTAGTACTTAAGTTTATTTTTAGTTTACTTTTGGTTTATTTTTGGTTTATTATTGGTATATTTTAAACTATATGCATGTTTTATTAACGAATTATATTTAAAATGTTTTCAAATACATTTCTAGTTTATTTTGTAATTTAATTGGATTTATTTAACGTATATATACTCGAAATATACCTGGTTTACTTTTGGTATATTTCTAGTATATATATGGTTATTGTTGCTATTATATTTAAATTCATGCATCATATATTTTTATGAATGAATGTTTTATATTTCAATGAAGGATATCAATAGAATGTGCTACTTAGTGGGCAGCACTAGGACCAAGTACGTACCGGTACGCTGATAGCATTTAGGCTTCATTACTAACCATTTGTGGATATTGATTGGATTTAATTATTTGATATGTGAGATATGATTTAGGAGTGTGATTGTTAGAGCTCGGTTGATCAAGTGTCTTGGGGCCAATCACACTGACAGTCAGACTGCTGGAGCTCGGTTGACTTTGTGTCTTGGGGCCAGTCTACTGTCCAAATGGAACAAGTGAATATATTGGAATAAGTAAGCCTGTATGGCTAGAGTGTTGTCTAACACTGTTTTGAGGTTGTGATATTCTAAGGTTCTATTTGATCCTTCATAAACTGTGATTTTCAATAAAAATATATAAAATGATTTTTATTGCATCTGTGTGTATTTGCTTGTATACATACATATTCTATATATATTGTTGACTATATGCATTGTCATTTAGTATGCATGTATATATATTATAGTAATTCACTCAGTGAGGTCTGACTCCCCTCCGTTGACTATTTTTTCTGGAGAGTCATCTTCATCAGACCTCAGTAGCAGGCCTGTACGCCGGATTTCTTCCGCTCTGGCTTCTTTATGTGAAACTGCTCACCTAAGTTTTATTTTATGATCTAGACACTGCAGTAGTCGTAAAATTATTAAAAGATATTGTATTATATTTGTATGAGATATGTACTTTAAATATTTGAACTAGACTTGTATTAAAAGAGTTTATTTATATATGAGATGAGAATTTGATTTAAATCCCGTGATGGTGGATTATTATTTTGATATTTATGATTTTATTCCGCTGCATAGTATTTTACTTAAATGTGTTGTTATTATTATTATTGCATGAGTTTATTTTATTTTTAGGCTTGCTATGGGTTCCGGATTCGAAAGAATTTCCGTTCCCTAGCACCGGTCATGGCCCCTGTTTTGGGTCGTGACAAATATTTTAATACGAAACCCAGTTCATATCTTTAAAATACATATCTCATATAAACATGATGCATAAATCTCACAACCGACTACAACTACTGCAATGTCTAGATTATAAAATAACATCAAGTAAGCATATTACATAATGAAGCTGGGGTAGAAGAAATCCGACATATGGGTCTGCTACTATGGTCTGAAGACGTAGACTCTCCTGAAAAATAGTCAACGGAAGGGAGTCAAACCTCACTGAGTGAATTGTTATAATATATATACATGCATAACTAAATGACAAATGCACACATTTAATAGTATATATAATAAATATATATCCAGGCAAAATCACACAGATGCAGCAAAATCATTTTATATAAATATTAAGAAATACATCTGTACACGAAGGATCAAATAGAACCGTAGAAAATTGCAACCTCAAACAGTGTTAGACAACACTCTAGCCATACAGGCTCACTTGTTCCAATAATTTCACTTCTTCCATTTGGACAGTAGACTGGCCCCGAGACACTTGGTCAACTGAGCTCCAACAATCTGACTGTCAGTGTGATTGGCCCCGAGACCCCTGGTCAACTGAGCTCCAGCAATCACACTCTCAAATCACATCTCACATCAAATCAAATCAAATCAATCTGATCAATATCCACAAATGGGTTAGTAATATAGCTTAAATTCTATCATCGTACCGGTACGTACTCAGTCCTAGTGCTGCCCACTAGGTAGCACGTTCTATTGATATCCTTCATTATTATATAAAACATACATTCATAAAACAAATGATACATGATATTAAATAAAATAGCCACATAAACCATATATATACTAGAAATATATAAAAAATAAACCAGGTATATTTCGGGTATCTATACATCAAATAAATTCAATTTATTTACAAAATAAACTATAAATATACTTAAAAACATTTTAAGAATAATTCAGTAATAAAACATGCATATAATTTAAAATATACCAATAATATACCAAAAATAAACCTAAGCAATAATTAACTTATTTATGTATAATTCATAAAATAACTCATACATTTCCAAAACATGCAATCCTAATACAAGTATATATAGAATAACAACTCACTGTTATTGTCACGACCCAAAACAGGGGCCATAACCGGTGTTAGGGAACAAGAATTCTTTCGAATCCAAAACCCGTAGCAAGCCTAAAATAAAATAAAACATGCAATAGTAATAATAACACAATTAAGTAAAATACTATGCAGCGGAATAAAATCATAAATATAAAAATAATAATCCACCACAGGATTTAAATCAAATCCTCATCTTATATGTATAAATAAAATTTTAATACAAATCCAGTTCAAATATTTAAAGTACATATCTCACGACTTTATACAACTACTGCAATGTCTAGATTATAAAAATAAAACTCAAGTGAGCAGTTTACATAAAGAAGCCGGGACGAAAGAAATCCGGCATACAGGCCTGCTATTGAGGTCTGAAGACGATAACTCTCCTGAAAAATAGTCAACGGAGGGGAGTCAAACCTCACTGAGTGAATTACTATAATATATATACATGCATACTAAATGCCAATGCACATAGTCAAAAGTATATATAATATGTATGTATACAAGCAATTACACACAGATGCAATAAAATCATTTTATATATTTTTATTGAAAATCACAGTTTATGAAGGATCAAATAGAACCCTAGAAAATCGCAACCTCAAAACAGTGTTAGATAACACTCTAGCCACACAGGCTCACTTATTCCAAAATATTCACTTATTCCATTTAGACAGTAGACTGGCCCTGAGACACTAAGTCAACCGAGCTCCAGCAGTCTGACTGTCAGTGTGATTGGCCCCGAGACACTTGGTCAACCGAGCTCCAGCAATCACACTCCCAAATCATATCACACATTAAATAATCATATCCAATCAATATCCACAAATGGTTAGTAATATAGCCTAAATGCTATCAGTGTACCGGTACGTACTCAATCCTAGTGCTGCCCACTAGGTAGCACGTTCTATTGATATCCTTCATTAAAATATAAAGCATACATTCATAAAAATAAATGATGCGTGAATTGAATAAAATAGCAACATAAACCATATATATACTAGAAATATACCAAAAATAAACCAGGTATATTTCGAGTATATATACGTCAAATAAATCCAATATAATTGTAAAATTAACTCAATATATATTCAAAACATTTTAAATATAAATGTTTAAATAAGCATGCATATAATTTACAATACACTAAAAATAAACCAAAGATAAACCAAGAATAAACTAAAAATAAACTTAAATACTAATTGAGTTATTTATGCATATTTAATCAAAATAAAACATACATTTCTAAATCATGCACCCTAAAGCATATATATATAGAATAGCAACTCACAATTAGTGCGCTCCTCGAGATGGGTCCGATGGGCCTGGTCCACTAGGCCTCGGTCTCGGCACAACTAAACAAACAAATAACGACAGGAATCAGAATAAATCTAATGAAAACTCCTAAAAACTTTGTCTAGATTACTAGACACATAATTAAATCATAATCCGACCGGACATCACGTTTTACGAGAATTCTATCAAAAATCCGACAGAACCTCCCCTGTAAAACGGACATCTCTCTACTCAAAGAGTAGAGCCGGCCCTGCAAAGAAACACATTTTGAAAAATAGACACAGAATAACAATCACAACCCCTCGGTCGGACTCCAAACTACAGTTTACCGACCGGAGTCCACAATTCACAAAATAATATAGAAATACCAAAAATACCCTTATATACTAAAAATACATTTTATAAGTACAAATTACATAATTAACCCTAAAACACATTAAAAACCGATAAAACTCATTTTATTAGAAAAATCGAATATTATATATATAATTTGAAAATAATTTATGAAAAATAGTTTTAATTAGTTAAAAATACTAAATAATTTTTCAAAATCATTTTTATACCTTAAATAACTATTAAAACCAATTTAATTACATTTTTAGTCAATTTAGGGTAAAATTACCAAAATACCCCTATATATATAAATACACTAAAATTAATCCAAAAATAATATAATTGCACAAAATTAATTTTCTTAACATATTTATCAATAATATCAATAAAAAACTCAATTAACTAATTAATTTCAATTAAAAACACAATTAACCCTATTTTTCCAAAATTACATAAACTAATTAAATTCAAGATAAATACATAGAAATTCATAAAAATTCCAAATAAATTTTTATAATTCATTCCAACACCTATAATTACCATACAACACAATTTCATAATTTATTTAATTAATTTTCGAAAATTAGAAAATAATAATAAAATATTCAAAAATACCCAAAAATCAAAATAATTTCTAAAAATTCTACAAAAATTTACACATGTATATTAAGCTAAGGGGAAAAAAATTTATGAAGGAATTTTTCATGAATCAATCAATTCAAATTTTAAAAAAATTAAGAACCCTAAAATGGCCGAATTACCAAAATCGAAACCTAAGCAAATCAAGACCATTTTAAGTGAAAAAAAGCTTGGAATCACACTCACCGAAGCTCAAGGAGAAGAAAGAGACTGGTGGTGTCAAAAATGGTGGCCGAAAATGCCGTGAACGACGGTGAGAATGAATTCGGCTTTCCGGCGATATCAAGCTCCTTCGACGCCGGAAATGGGCTCTGCAAGCGGCGAAACAACTGGAGGAAGGAGGTGGCATGCCAGGAGGCACACCGATGGTGATAAAATGACGTGACAGACGGTGGTTTGGTGAGAAGGACGATCAGAGATGGTGAAGAGGAGTCGGGGGCAGATTGGTAATTTGCCAAAAAAATTTGATTCTAGCTTATATCATATATATATATATGTATATGTATTATTATACTATATATTATAATATTATAAATTCCACACACATATAAATTAATATTTTAAAATTTAATACACCTAAAAATAATTAAATAATATTAAAACTAATTAATAAATAATAAAATATTAGGGTAATTAATTAAACCCTAGTTAAATAAATAAATACACATATATACGTTATTTAGTACTTTAAAAATATATATGAGTTCATGCAAATATGGAAATCTATTTAAAATAATTAATAGTAAATTATTTACGTGAAAATTTCCACGAAAATAAAATTCCCGGGAAAATTTTACGTAAAGTACTTAAAATAATATACAATAATTAAAATAAGCTTTAAATAAATATAAAATCATAAAAATATCTGTAATATCCCGTGTTTTTAAAATATTTTTACACAGTACCGGGATATGCAGAGTTAATAATTTCTGTATTTTATACGATATTTTTATGAGTTGATATGTATTTTAAACCTATTTTAATTACTGTCTATTATTTTCAGTGTTTTACGTAAAATTTTCCCGGGACCTGTATTTTCGGGGAAATTTTCACGTAAACAATGTATTATTAATTATTTTAAATGTATTTATGGACTTGCATGAACTCATACATATTTTTAAATTATTAAATAAAGCCTGTGTGTGAATAATTATTTAATTAGGGTTTATTATACCCTAATATTTTATTAAGTATTTAATTGTTTTATTGTTATTTAATTAATTTTATTTAGTATAAATTATTAAAATATTAATATTTTTATGTGTGTGGTGTATATTTGATGTGTGTAATTAAATATTATTTTAATATATAGTATAATATATATATATATATATACATATATACATCAAAAATCAAAAAAATTTGCAAAATTACCATTTTGCCCCCGACTTCATCTTCTTCCTCCCGATTCTCTCTTCTCCATTTCCGATCGCTGCCGTGCCGTTCCTTCACCGTGGGTGTGCCTTCCGGTGTGCCACCATCTTCCCCGACCAGTTTCGCCACCTGAGGAGGCCGTTTCTGGCATCGGGAGAACGATTTTGGCAGGAGAAGCCGAAAATCAACCCACCGTCGATCACGCCGATTCCGGCCACCGTTTTCAACACCGCCGGTCTCTTTCTTCTCCTTGAGCTCCGGTGAGTGTGATTCTAGCTTTGGTTTGAGCTAAAATGGTCTAGAATTACTTAGGTTTCGATTTGTAAATTTCGGCCTATTAGGGTTTTCGATTTTTTTTGAGCTTCGAATTGGATGATTCATGGAAAATTCCTTCACAAATGTTGTTCCTAGTAGCTTAATATTCATGTATGAATTTTTGTAGAATTTTTGGAGATTTTTTGGATTTTGGGTATTTTTGAATATTTTAATATTATTTTCTAATTTTCGGAAATTAATTATTTAAATTATGAAATTGGAGTTTATGGTTAAATTAGGTGTTGAAATGAATTATAGGAATTTATTTGGAATTTTTATGAACTTCTAAGTATTTATTTTTAAATATTGAAGTTTAGGTGATTTTGGAAAATTAGGTTAATTGTGTTTTAAATGGAAATTTATTGGTTAATTGAGTTTAAATATTGATATTATTGATAAATATGTTGAGAAAATTAATTTTGGATAATTGTATGATTTTTAGTGAATTTTTGAAGTAATTTAAGTATATTTATATATATAGGGGTATTTTGGTAATTTTACCCTAAATTGTCTAAAAATGTAATTTAATTGGTTTTAATATTTATTTAAGGTATAAAAATGATTTCTACAAAATATTTGGTATTTTTAACTAATTAAAACTATTTTTCGGGAATTATTTTCAATTATATATATAATATACGGTTTTTCTAATAAAATGAGTTTTAATCGGTTTTTATAGTGTTTCAAGGTCAATTATGTAATTTTTATTTATAAAATGTATTTCTGTGATTTAAAGATATTTTTGTTATATCTGGAATCATTCTGTGTTTGTGGACCCCGGTCGGTAGACTGTAGTCTAGAGTCCGACCGAGGGGTTGTGGATTGTGTTGAGCTCATTTTTCGAAGTGTATTTCTTTGCAGGGTCGGCTCTACTCTTTTGAGTAGAGAGATGTCCGTTTTACAGGGGAGGTTCTGCCGGATTTTCGATAGAATTCTCGTAAAACGTGATATCCAGTCGAACCCTAATTTTCGATTCTGTGTTTAATACTCTAGATTGAATTCTAGGATTTCTGTTAGGTTTATTCTAATGTCGGTTATTTATTGCTTGATTAGTTGCGCCGAGACCGAGGGCTAGTGGACCAGGCCCGTCGGACCTGTCTCGTGGAGCGCATTAGGTGAGTTACTATATTATATATATATGCTTAGGATGCATGATTTAGAAAATGCATGTTTTATTTTGACTGAATATGCATAAATAATGTGATTTATATTCAAGTATATTTTTGGTATATAATAAATTATATACATGTTTTATTAATAAAATATATTTAAAATGTTTTTAAATATATTTTTAGTTTAATTCCTGATTTGATTGGATTTATTTGACATATATATACTCAAAATATACCTGGTTTATGTTTGGTATATTTTCGGTATATATATGGTTTATATTGTTGTTTCACTTACATTCATGCATCATTTATTGTGAATGAATGATTTATATTATTAATGATGGATATCAATAGAACGTGCTACCTAGTGGGCAGCACTAGGACCGAGTACGTACCGGTACGCCTATAGCTTTAGGCAATATTACTAACCATTTGTGGATATTGATTGATTGTGATTATTGATATGTGTGAGATGTGGTTTGGGTGTGATTGTTGGAGCTCGGTTGACTTAGTGTCTCGGGGCCAATCACACTGCCAGTCAGACTGCTGGAGCTCGGTTGACTTAGTGTCTCGGGGCCAGTCTACTGTCCAAATGGATTAAGTGGATATATTTGGATAAGTGAGCCTGTATGGCCAGAGCGTTGTTTAACACTATTTTCTGAGGTTGCGATATTCTAGGGTTCTATGTAATCCTTCATAAAAGAGGTTTTTCAGATAAAATATATAAAAACGATTTTTCTGCATCTGTATGAATTGCCTGTATATATACATATTAGACATGTATTATTGACTGTATGCATAGTCATTTAGTGTGTATGTATATATATTATAGTAATTCACTCAGTGAGGTCTGACTCCCCTCCGTTGACTATTTTTCAGGAGAGTCAACTTCTTCAGACCTCAGTAGCAGGTCGATAAGCCGGATTTCTTCCGCCCCGGCTTCTTTATGTAAATTGTCTACTTGAGTCTTATTTATTTTATCTAGACACTGCAGTAGTTGTAAATTAAAGTATGGGATTTTGTGTACTTTATTCTAAAGAGATGTATTATATTAAACTGGATTTGTATTAAAAAGATTATATTTATGTGATGAGATGAGTTTTGAATTAAATCCAGTTGATATGAAAAATGATAAAATGATATTATGATTTTTATTTCCGCTGCATATTATATTTTATTATTGTTATGGCATGATTTATTTATTTTTAGGCTTGCTACGGGTTCCGGATTCGAAAGAATTCCCATTCCCTAGCGCCGGTCATGGCCCCTGTTTTGGGTCGTGACAAAGTTGGTATCAGAGCGAAGTTCGTTTCAGAGTGGAGTTCTGTGTCAGGGCTTAGTTATGTGAGTTGTGGCCCTAGTTTTTAAGTTGTGTTTTCTGTTGGACTACTGCAGTGTATTAGGTTTGAGTATGTCTTGATAAGTATTCCTTGCTGTAGTTTTCAGCGTTATTCCTCCGTTGTCTGTTGTGTCTGAATCTTTCCGTTTGTCTTTTCAGAATGAGGAGGCGAGCGCGTGTCGCTCCACCGGTCGTTGAGGCCGAGGATGATGAGTCTTTTCAGGACGAGGTTTTACCTCCTGAGCAGCCAGTGAGACGTAGAGGTCGTGGCAGAGGTAGACCTCGAGGAGCGGCAGGTCGCCGTAGGCAGAGAGAGTTACAGGACGAGGAGCCTGTTAAGCCTGAGTTTGATGTTCCTGTTCCTCCAGTTGTTCAGCCTGTTCAGCCTGCCTATTAGCAGGGTATGTCTGACCCTGAGGCAGCTTTGTTCTATGCCCGAGTTGGCAGGATTGCTTTTGATGGTACTTCTGATCCTTTAGATTTTCTGCATGCGATTGAGACTAGGACTCGGACTGCTCATACCGAGTACCAGCGGATCATGATTGTTGAGTTGTCTGTTGAGGGACCAGCTCTAGATTGGTTCATTCAGATGATCCAGCCTTATATGATGACGATGACCTGGGCTCAGTTTCGAGAGTGATTCATGAGGAGATTTTGTCCAGAGCCTCTTCGTTTGAGCTATCGTCTTCGTCTGACTAGTATTTCTCGTGGAGATCGATCTGTAGAGGAGTATACCCAAGAGTTTCTTCGTCTGGGTAGATATGCTGAGGATCTGATGCGAGATCAGTATTTTGCTATTACTACGTATGTTACTGGTTTGGGTTCAGCTTTTGCTGGTATGCCCACAGCAGGTCTTACTCTGGAGTCTGTGATTGAGCTAGCTAAGGAGATCGAGCTGAGGTTAGTTAGGCAGGGAGCGATGCCTGATTATTACCAGTTGGGAGTTCAGTCGAGTGGATCGCAGGCTACTCCATATTCGAGTTTTCATGTTGGTTCGAGTAGTCAGCAGCGAGGTTCGACTCAGCAGAGTCAGAGACAGCAGCAGCGAGTGCGTCGGAGCAGTAGACATGGCCGTGGAGGTCAGCGTAGATCGTTCAGATTTGGATCAGGTGCTTCGAGCAGCAGCAGTGGTCGTAGTTCTGGATCAGCAGCCAGTGTTTATCAGACTTGTGGTAGAGTCCATCAGGGACCGTGTTATCTGACACCGCTGACATGTTTCAGATGCGGACAGACAGAACATTTTGCCAGATCGTGTCCTTATTCCGGGTATCAGCAGCAGCAGATTCCGCGATTCCCATAGCAGTCGATTGCTAGTGTAGCGCCCGTGCCATTTCAGTTGCCACCAGCCCAGCATCAGAGTTCTACTCAGTTTGTTCCACAGCAGAGTCATGGTAGAGGTACTAGAGGAGGTGCTAGAGGTGTTGGCCAGGCTTCTACCAGTCAGCAGGGAGGTCGAGGTCAGGCCAGAGTCTTCCATCTGACTCAGCAGGATGCTCAGGCATCTAATGCAGTCGTGGCAGGTATTGTTTCTGTTTGTTACCTGGATGCATGGGTTTTGTTTGATCCAGGTGCCACGCATTCGTTTGTTTCTCCCGTTTTTGCTTCTAAATCTTGTTGGCAAGCTTCGAGGATGGCTTTTCCTTTGTCTGTTGCCACTCCTCTGAGTGATTCCTTGGACGCCGATATTGTTCTTTCTGGTTGTCCAGTTCTCGTGGGAGATAGAGAATTACCCGTTGATTTGATTTTGTTGGATGTGATGGAGTTCGATGTTATTTTGGGAATGGATTGGTTGTCTCAGCACTTTGCCGTGGTTGATTGCAGGAATAAGGAGGTGATTTTCAGAATTCCTGGTGAAGTAGAATTTAAGTTTGTTGGTGATAGGAGTTCAGCACCTCAGAATCTTATTTCGGCTATTGCAGCTAGGAAGTTGTTGAGGAAAGGTTGTCAGGGGTTTTTGGCATTGGTTAGGGATACGTCAGTGGAGAAGTTGTCACTCACAGATGTTCCGGTTGCTTGTGAGTTTCCTGATGTTTTTCCCGAGGAGTTGCCAGGTTTACCACCTCATAGAGAGATTGAGTTCTGTATAGATGTGGTTCCAGGTACTACTCCTATATCTATGCCACCCTATCGTATGGCTCCTGCAGAGTTGAGAGAATTAAAGGAGCAATTACGAGAGTTGTTGGATAAAGGTTTTATTAGACCTAGTGTTTCTCCTTGGGGTGCACCAGTCTTGTTTGTGAAGAAGAAGGATGGTACCCTGAGACTGTGCATTGACTACAGAGAGCTGAATAAGGTGACAGTGAAGAACAAGTATCCTCTCCCGAGGATAGATGACTTGTTTGATCAGTTACAAGGTGCACAGTTCTTTTCTAAGGTCGACTTGAGGTCAGGTTATCATCAGTTGCGGATTAGTGAATCCGATATTCCTAAGACAGCGTTCCGCACTCGATATGGCCATTATGAGTTTCTGGTGATGTCTTTCGGTTTGACTAATGCACCAGCAGCTTTTATGGATCTGATGAACAGAGTATTCAGACCGTATGTGGATCAGTTTGTGGTAGTCTTCATTGATGATATACTGGTATATTTGAGGAGTATGGAAGAGCATGTATATCACTTAAGGATTATACTACAGACACTGAGAGATCATCAGCTTTATGCTAAATTCTCGAAGTGTGATTTCTGGATGGAGAGTGTTTCTTTTCTTGGACACGTAGTGTCTAAAGAAGGTATTTAGGTTGATCCACGGAAGATTGAAGCAGTATCTGAGTGGCCTAGACCTACTTCTGTTACGGAGATTCGAAGTTTTCTGGGTTTAGCTGGGTATTATAGGCGGTTTGTGCAGGATTTTTCCAGGATAGCAGCCCCTATGACTCGCTTGACTCAGAAGAATGTTAGATTCGAGTGGTCAGAAGCTTGTGAGAATAGTTTTCAGTTATTGAAGCAGAAGTTGACCACAGCGCCAGTATTAGCTTTGCCTAATAGTGTGGATAAGTTCACAGTTTACTGTGATGCCTCTAGAATTGGTCTTGGTTGTGTGTTGATGCAGAATGGAAGGGTGATAGCCTATGCTTCGAGGCAGTTGAAGAAGCATGAGCAGAACTATCCCACACATGATCTTGAGATGGCTGCAGTGATCTTTGCTTTGAAGATTTGGAGACATTATTTGTACGGGGTGACTTGTGAGATATTTACTGATCACAAGAGCCTTAAGTACATTTTTCAGCAGAGAGATTTGAATTTGAGGCAGAGAAGATGGTTGGAACTGTTGAAGGATTATGATTGCGAGATTCTTTACCATCCGGGTAAAGCTAATGTGGTAGCAGATGCCTTGAGTAGGAAGTCTTCAGGTAGTCTTGCTCACATCGGTATTGAGAGGAGACCATTGATCCAAGAGTTGCATTTGTTGGTGGATCAAGGTCTGATGATGAAGATTAGTAGATCAGGTGGACTGTTAGCTCAGTTTAAAGTACGATCTGTACTAAGGGATAGGATTAAAGCAGCTCAGAGCCGAGATCCTATTCTAGAAGAGCTTGCAGAGAATGTCAGAGCAGGGAAGAATAGTGGACACAAAATTAGAATAAGAATTCGATCAGACATCACATTTTACGAGAATTCTATCAAAAATCAATAATAATTATATAAAAATTATATAAAAAATCACAAAAATTACAAATAAATTTCTAAAATTCATTTTAGCACCTATAAACACCATAAATCATAATTTCATAATTTAATTAATTAATTTTCGAAAATTAGAAAATATTAATAAAATAATAAAAAATTCACAAAAATCAAAATAATTCCCAAAAATTCTACAAAAATTCATAGAGGTAGATTAAGCTACAAGGATAAAGGTTTGTAAAGGATGTTTGCATGAATCAACCAAATCGAAGCTCAAAAAAATCAAAGACCCTAAATGGTCGAAATTGAAAATTCGAAACCTAGGGAAATCTAGACCGTTTCAAGTGAAACAAAGCTTGGAAATGTACTCACCGGAGCTCAAGGAAGAGATAGAGACCAGTGGGGCTCGAAACGGTGGCCGAAAAGTGCTTGCACGACATTAATGGCAACTTTCGACAACTCATTGAAAATCTAGCTAAACCACGCTGGAGAAGGAAGCTTGGGACATCAGGAATGGCTGGAAAGGAAGGTGGCACGCTGGGCGACACACCAACGGGAAGAGAATGGAGTTGCAGCGGTTGGAATCGCGAAGGAGACGACCAGGAGGAAGGAAGAAGATGGAATGGCAAACTTGTAATTATTGTAAACTTTATTTTAGTTAATAATATTATATGTAAATATATATCTTACTTTATATTACTTTAATGTATAATATAATATACACAATAAATATGCACCGCCCACTTATTTTAATAATATATATACACATATACATATATACACACTTAATTAATTAATATTAAAACTATATAATATAATTTAATTCAATTAAATAAACCCTAATTTAATTTAAATGCATGTACATATATATATTTTATTTGACACTTTAAAATTATGCATGGACTTATGCAACTCCACAAAACTACTTAAAATAATTAATATTTAATTATTTACGTTTTAATTTCCCCGAAAATAAAATTTCTGGGAAAATTTTACGTAAAGGACTTAAAAATAATTAAAAATGACTTAATAAATAACAAACTCATTAAATAATCATAAATATATATTAAAATTATTAATAATGCATATCCCGATGCAGTTTAAAATTATTTAAAAACCCAGGATATTACAATATATATTATAACAATTCACTCAGTGAGGTCTGACTCCCCTCCATTGATGTTTTTACAAGAGAGTCCTTATCTTCAAACCTCAGTAGTAGACCTATCCGCCGGATTTCTTCCGCTCCAGCTCTATTATGTAAATTATTTACTTGAGTTTTATTTTGTACTATAGACGCTGCAATAGTAGTTGTATTTTATTCTATCAAGACTTATATTTGTATTTATGCATGTATGAGATTTTTAATTCAAAGTGTTCCTTTGAAAAATTATATTAAGAGATTTTATTTTATGAGATGAGATATTATTTTATTAAAGGATGTTGAGGAACTTATTTTTATTATTTGAGATTTAATTTCCACTGCATAAATATTTTATTTATTTTATTTTATTGCATGATTTTCTTTAAGGCTTGCTACGGGTTTCAGATTCGAAATAATTCCCGTTCCCTAGCGCCGGTCATGGCCCCCAGTTTAGGTCGTGACACATAAAATATATTTTTTTAGGATTTTATTACCTAAATATTAGGGTTAATATTATTGGTGTTAATTCTTAATATTATTATTTTAAGAACATTATTAATATTTTTGTTGTTTGATATTATTATGAATATTATATTTTACTATTACATTATTTTATTAATATTATTAATATGATTATCAATTGTTAATTTTATATTTTGTATTTTTTTTATTAGGGTATGTGTGTCTATATATATATATATATATATATATATATATATATATATATATATAACAAAACATAGAAACCCATTTCCTCCTTACGACACTGTCTAGTTTTCTCCCTGTCAGAGTGCGTCTTCAACCTTTGTGCCGAACCACCATGACCATCCTCCCTCTGCCATCATCATCATCACCTCCTCCCCTGTTTTTCTTCTCCATCACGACGCTGGACAATAAGGAGTAACAGCGGTAGTAGCTGCATTCTCGGTCACTGGAGACGTTGCAGATGGCAGGAGCTCATCGTTCTAGTGCCGTTCGACTCCTTGAGCTTCGATGAAGTCAATCCAAGGCTCGATTCTAGCTCAAACTAGATTATTTGTAAGTTTTTCTTGGTTTTTAAATTTTGACTATTAGGGTTTCTAATTTTTTTTTTAGGTTGAATCTTGCTGATTCTTGGAAACTTCCTTCACTAATGTTAATCCTAGTAGCTTAATCTTCCTAGAAATATTTTTTTTTTTGAATTTTTGGAATTTATTTGAATTTTAATTACTTTTTTATTATTTTAATATTAAATATTGATAATTATGTTAATTAATTATTTTTATTGAAAATTTAGTTGAATTTGTGTTTTTAATGTGAGTTAATAATTTTAGAATATTTAAAATAATTTTTGGTGAATTTATATAATTTTTAGGAATATTAATTATATTATGTATATTTTGATTTATTGAGTTAATTGTGTAATTTTATGATAATTATAGTTAAATATTATGTTTTAGATGGTTTTAGAATTATTTAAGGTATTAAAATGATTTTTATAAATTATTTACTATTTTTAACTAATTAATACTAATTTTCAAAAATTATAGTCAAATAATATATTATTTACTATTTGGCAATTAAATGGATTTTTAATTACTTTTATTATATAATTAAGTTATTTGAGTATATAAAGGTGAATTTTATTATTTTATGCTAATAATTGATATATTGGATTTTTGATAATATTATATTATTATTTGAGATTTGTAATAATCCGAATTTTTAAATGATTTTATTTTAAATTGGGATATGCAGTGTTAATAATTTTGAAAATTATATGTGATTATTTTACTATTTGTGAATTATTATCGTTATTATTTTATGCTTAATTAATATATTTTACGTAAACATGTCTTTAAATTATTTTATTTCAGGAAGTAGTGTTTTGATAAATCTTTAACTTAAAGCATTAATATTTTAATATTACTATTTTAATGAAATATATTATTTTGCATGCATGAATATTATTAGGGTTAATGAGTAATTATGTATAAATTATATTATTATTATGTATATATATATTATATTTTATTTGTTGTATTTTATATGAGTTATATATATATATATATATATATGTCTATTAAAAAGGTGTGGTGTGTGTTTAATGTGAATATATTATAAGTTTATATTAATATAACATAAAGTTATCTTCTCCCCACCATCATTGTTCGTTCTGCCGATCTCAGGCCATCAGAGTGTGTCATGACCCAAAACAGGGGGCATGACCGGCGCTAGGGAACAGGAATTCTTTCGAATTCAGAACACGTAGCAAGCCTTAAAAATAAAATAAAAACATGCAATAATAATAATAACATAAATAAAATATTTTTGCAGCGGAAATAAATCTCATAAATAAAATAAGTGCAATCCACCAATGGATTTAAATAAAGAACTCATCTCATATAAATAATATCTTTTAATACAAATCTTAGTTCAAATCTTTAAAATACATATCTCATAACTGATTACAACTACTACAGTGTCTAGATTATAAAATAAAATTAAGTAAGCAGTTTACATAGTGAAGCCGAGGCGGAAGAAATATGGAGTATGAATCTGCTACTGAGGTCTGAAGACGATGACTCTCCTAAAAAATAATCAACGGAGGGGAGTCAGACCTCACTGAATGAATTGTTATAATATATATACATGCATGGCTAAATGACAATGCACACATTCAATAGTATATATAATAAATATATATACAAGCAAAATCACACAGATGCAGTAAAATCATTTTATATATTTTATTGAAAATAATATCCATTTATGAAGGATCAAATAGAACCCTAAAAAATCACAACCTCAAAACAGTGTTAGATAACACTCTAGCCATACAGGCTCACTTATTCCAAATATATACACTTGTTCCATTTGGACAGTAGACTGGTTCCAAGACACTAAGTCAACCGAGCTCCAGCAGTCTGACTGTCAAAGTGATTGGTCCCGAGACACTTGGTCAACTGAACTCCAATAATCACACTCTCAAACCATATCACACATCAAATCAAATTAGTCCGATCAATATCCACAAATGGGTTAGTAATATAGCCTAAATGCTATCAGCGTACCGGTACGTACTCGGTCCTAGTGCTGCCCACTAGGTAGCACGTTCTATTGATTTCCTTCATTATTATATAAAACATACATTCATAAATAAATGATGCATGATATTAAATTAAATAACAACATAAACCATACATATACTGAAAATATACCAAAAGTTAACCAAGTATATTCCGAGTATATATATGTCAAATAAATCTAATATAGTTACAAAATAAACTGGAAATAAACTATAAATATACTTAAAACAATTTAAGTATAAATTTATAATAAAACATGCATATAATTTAGAAATATACCAAAAATAAACCTAAGTAATAATTAAACTATATATGCATATTTTATAAAATAAAAACATACATTTCTAAGAAACATGCATCCTAGGACACGTATATATAAACTAACAACTCATTGTTATTACGCTCCTTGAGATAGATCTGACGGGCCTGGTCCACTAGGCCTCGGTCTCAGCACGACTAAACAAACAAACGATAATAGAAAATCAGAATAATTCTAGCGGAAATTCTAAAGACTCGATCTAGAATCTTAGACACAGAATTAGAATCAGAATTCGACCGGACATCACATTTTACAAGAATTCTATCAAAAATTCGGCAAAACCTCCCCAGTAAAATGGACATCTCTCTACCCAAAGAGTAGAGCCGGTCCTGCAAAGAAATACACTTCGAATAAACACAATTCATAATCAAAATCCCTCGGTCGGACTCCAAACTACAACTCACTGACCAAGGTTCACAATTCACAGAATTATTACAGAAATACCAAAAATGCCCTTTAATATTAAAAATACATTTTATAAATCCAAATTATATAATTAACTCTAAAACCTATTAAAAATCAATAAAAACTCATTTACTTAGAAAAATAGTATATTATATATAATTTACGAAAAATAGTTTTAATTAGTTAAAAATACTAAATAATTTGTAGAAATCATTTTTATACCTCAAATAACTAGTAAAACCAACTTAATTATATTTTTAGCCAATTTAGTGTCAAATTACCAAAATACCCCTAGTTTCGTAAATTCCCTAAAATTAATAAAAAATTCACCAAAAATAGTATAATTACTCAAAATTAAATTTCTTAACGTATAATTCAATAATATCAATAAATATACTCAATTAACCAATTAATTTCAATAAAACACATAATTAACCTAATTTTCTCAAAATTACATAAACTAAATAAATTCAAAATAATTATATAAAATTCAAAAAAATTAAAATTAAATTTCTAAAATTCATTTTAATACCTATAATCACCATAAAACACAATTTCATAATTTAACTAATTAATTTTCGAAAATTAGAAAATATTAATAAAATAATCAAAAATTCACAAAAATCAAAATAATTCCCAAAAATTCCAAAAAAGCTCACAGAGGTATATTAAGCTACAAGGATCAATGTTTTTTAAGGGAGTTTTAATGAATCAACCAAATCAAAGCTCAAAAAAATCAAAAACCCTAATAGGCTGAAATTGTAAAATTGAAACCTAGCAAAATCTAGACTATTTCAAGTAAAAAAAATATTGAAAATGGACTCACCGGAGCTCAAGGAGAAGATAGAGACCGGTGGCATCAAGTTTGGTGGCCGAAAATGGCTTGATTGCCGGTAAAGAAGTTTTCGACTTCTCTTGGGAATTCCGGCCAAAACACACCAGAGAAGGAGGTAGCAAGCATCGGGAATGGCTGGAGGTGGTGGTGGCAAGATGGTAAGCACACCGACAGCCTAAAAATGAGATGACAGGCAGCGAAAATGGAGGAAAACCGATCGGGAAGAAGGACAGGGAGTGGCAGTTTCGTAAATAATGCAAACTTTTAGTTTTTGATAAATAATTATGTATATGTATGTATATATATATATATATATAACTATACTTTATATTATAATAATATATAATATCACACACACAATAAATATATACCACATACATATTTTAATAATATATACACATATATATACATATATCTACTTAATTAATTAATTACTATAAAAACTATATTATATAATTTAATTATAAAATAAACCCTAATTTTAATTTAAATAAATGTACGTATATGCACTTTATTTAACACTTTAAAATTATGTATGAACTCATGCAAATTCTTAAAACTATAATATTAAATTATTTACGTCTTAATTTCCCCCAAAAATAGAACTCTCGAAAAAATTTTATGTAAAAGAGTTAAAATAATTAAAAATAATTAAAAATGACTTTAATAAATAACAAGCTAATTAAATAATTAAATATATATATATATATATATATATATATATATATATATATATATATATATATATATATTATTAACACTGCATATCCCGATGCAGTTTAAAATTATCTAAAAACTCGAGATATTATAGAGTGCCTCCCGGAGCTTCGCCTCTCCAGCCAACAGCTCTGCCGCCTCTGTTGTCTTCTTCGGCACCGGCAGTAGCTTAGGAAGCCATTTTTTGGCTGAAACTCATTCCACCTCTATTCAGCATCTTTTCGACCACCAAACTCGGTGATTATGGTGTTGTTAGACTCCTTAGACTCCCTAGAGGATGATTCCAAGCTCCCTTTTGCACAAAAACTCGATTTGGTAAGGTTTTAAGCTAGTTTTCAATTTTGGCCATTTTTTATTCTTGAATTTTTTGAACTTCACTCTTTTGAGATTCAAGCTTAGCTCCTTCACAAATAATGTTCCCCTTAGCTTAATCTACACCTTGGAATTTTTGTGTAATTTTTGGAATTTATTTTGATTTTTGTGAATTTTTTATTATTTTCTAATTTTCATAAATTAATTAAGTAAATTGAAAAATTGTGATTTTTAGTATTTTTGGTGGTTGAAATTAATTTTATAATTTAATTCATAATTTTTGTGATTTTTTTGTAATTATTATAATTTTATTTACTTTATGTCAATTTTGGAAATATAGGTTACATATGTATTTTGTTAAAATTAATTGGTTAATTGAGTATAATTGTTGATTTTATTGAATTATATGTTGAGAAATAATTTTAGAGTAATTATATATATTGAACTTTTGAGTATTTATAGTATATTATGTGAATTTTTATATACTAGGGGTATTTTGCTAATTTGGTAGTCATTTTAGTTAATTATTAAGTTTAATTGGTTTTAATAATTATTTGAGGTATAAAAATGATTTTTACAAATTATTTACTATTTTTAACTAATTAAAACTATTTTTCTTTCAAATTATATATAATATACTATTTTTGTAAATAAATGAGTTTTTAGTAACTTTTGATATGTTTTTGGACTAATCGAGTAATTTGGATTTATAAAACGAATTTTCATTAATATTGGTGAATTTATCGAGATATATCGATTTTAATAATATTATATTAATATTAGGGTTTTTAAGTAAATATTGGTGAAATAATTATTTTTAATGTTTAAATATTTAAATTTGCTATATTTTTGTATCAAAAGGGTATTTTTGGTATTTATGAAATTGTAATATATTTTGTGTATTTTATTGTAAATTGTGAACCTCAGTCAATGGAATTTGCAGTTTAGGATCCCGACCGAGGGTTGTGTGAATGTTTTGTGAATTATTGTAATATCCCGTATTTTTGAATACTTTAATACTGCATCGGGATATGCAGTGTTAATAATTTTTGCATATATATATATATATATATCTTTGATATTTTTACGAGTTGATATTTATTTAAAGTTTATTTTAATTGTTTATATTATTTTAAGTATTTTACGTAAAATTTTCCAAGAATTCTAATTTCGGAGAAATTGACACGTAAATAATTTAATATTAATTATTTTAAATAGAATTATGAATTTGCATGAGTCCATGCATTATTTTAATGGATATATTAAAACATATATATATATACATGCACATATATTCATATATTTAATAATTTTAGGGTTTAATAATAATTTTAATTATGTATGTATATTATATATAGTTATTATTTAATTAACATGTCTATGTGTGTGTGTGTGTGTATATATATATATATATTATAATAATAATACTTTATAATATAATATATTAATATAATACTTGGAAAAATCACACACCACATGTTTAAAATACACAATATATATATATATATATATATAATTTTTTTTTCTTCTTTCCTATTTTCCCCTCCTTCCCCGACACTACCCCTCCCCTCACCCTCGTCGTCCGTTTCTCCTCCGACCAGAGCGCCTCCAGCCTTTCGCTATTGACGACCTCCTCACCAGTAAGCTCCGCTGTCCCTATTATCTTCTCCGGCGCCGATCAAGCCCATTTCCACCGTTTTTGGCCGAAACTCAAGCTTCCACCGTTCTTCCTCCTCCAACCACCATTCTTCGCATTTCTGGTGTCCTTGAGCTCCTTAACCTTCTGTGATCTTGATTCTAGCTTCGATTTGAGCTCTAACTTCCTCAATTTTTCTGTTTCTTGATTTTTCTATTTCGGCTATATTGGATTTTTGAATTTTTTTGAGCTTTTCTTTGTGATTCATGGAAAATTCCTTCACCAATGTTGCTCCCCTTAGCTTAATCTTCATGTGTGAATTTTTATAGAATTTTTGGAAATTATTTTGATTTTTGGGTATTTTTGATTATTTTTTGATTATTTTCTAATTTTCGAAAATTAATTAAATTAATTATGAAATTGTGTTTTATGGTAAATATAGGTGTTAAAATGAATTATAGGAATTTATTTGGAATTTTTTTGAATTTTTATGTATTTATTTTGAATTTATTTAGTTTATGTAATTTTGATAAAATAGGGTTAATTATGTGTTTAATTGAAATTAATTGGTTAATTGAGTATATTTATTGATATTATTGAAATATATGATGAGATAATTAATTTTGTGCAATTATATTATTTTTGGTGAATTTTTGGATTAATTTTAGTTTATTTATATATATAGGGCTATTTTGGTAATTTTACCCTAAATTGACTAAAAATCTAATTAAATTGGTTTTAATAGTTATTTAAGGTATAAAAATGATTTCTACAAATTATTTAGTAGTTTTAACTAATTAAAACTATTTTTCATAAATTATTTTTAATTATATATATAATATACGATTTTTCTAATAAAATGAGTTTTTATCGATTTTTACTATGTTTTAGGGTTAATTACGTAATTTCTACTGATAAAATGTATTTTTAGTATACAAGGGTATTTTTGGTATTTTGTAAATATTCTGTGAATTGTGGACCTCGATCGGTAAACTGTAGTTTGAAGTCCAACTGAGGGATTGTGGTTGTAATTATGTGTCTATTTTTTGAAGTGTGTTTCTTTGTAGGGCTAGCTCTACTCTTTGAGTAGAGAGATGTTTGTTTTACAGGGGAGGTTCTGCCAAATTTTTGGTAGAATTCTCATAAACCGTGATATCCGGTCGAATTCTGATTTAATTCTGTGTTTAGTAATCTATATCGAGTTCTAGGATTTTTTGTTAGATTTATTCTGATTCTTGTCGTTATCTGTTTATTTAGTTGCGCTAAGACTGAGGCCTAGTGGACCAGGCCCATCGGACCCATCTCGAGGAGCGCAATAATTGTGAGTTACTATACTATATATATATGCTTTAAAGTGCATGATTTAGAAATGTATGTTTTATTTTGATTAATTATGCTTAAATAATTCAATTAGTATTTAAGTTTATTTTTAGTTTATTTTGGTTTATCTTTGGTTTATTTTTGGTATATTTTAAATTATATGCATGCTTTATTAAACGTTTATATTTAACATGTTTTTAAATATATATTTAGTTTATTTTACGATTATATTGGATTTATTTGACGTATATATACTCGAAATATACCTAATTTATTTTTGGTATATTTTTAGTATATATATGGTTTATGTTGCTATTTTATTCAATTCATGCATCATTTACTTTTATGAATGTATGCTTTATATTTTAATGAAGGATGTCAATAGAATGTGCTACCTAGTGGGCAGCATTAGGACCGAGTACGTACCGGTACGCTTATAGCATTTAGGCTATATTACTAACCATTTTATGGATATTGATTGGATATGATTATTTGATGTGTGAGATATGATTTGGAAATGTGATTGCTTGAGCTTGGTTAATCAAGTGTCTTGGGGCCAATCACACTGACATTCAGATTGTTGGAGCTCGATTGACTGAGTGTCTCGGGGCCAGTCTACTGTCCAAATGGAATAAGTGAATATATTGGAATAAGTGAGCCTGTATGGCTAGAGTGATGTCTAACACTATTTTGAGGTTACGATTCTCTAGGGTTCTATTTGATCCTTCATAAATAGTGATTTTCAATAAAAATATATAAAATGATTTTATCGCATCTGTGTGTATTTGCTTGTATACATACATATTATATATACTTTTGATTATGTGCATTGGCATTTGTTATGCATTTATATATACTATAGTAATTCACTCAGTGAGGTCTGACTCCCCTCCGTTGACTATTTTTCAGGAGAGTCATCTTCATCAGACCTCAGTAGCAGGCCTGTATGCCGGATTTCTTCCGCTCCGGCTTCTTTATGTAAACTGCTCACTTGAGTTTTATTTTATGATCTAGACACTACAGTAGTTGTAAAATTATTAAAAGATATTGTATTATATTTGTATGAGTTATGTATTTTAAGAATTTGAACTGGATTTGTATTAAAAAAGTGAATTTATATATGAGATGAGGATTTGATTTAATTTCATTTGGTGGAAATATTATTTTAATATTTATGATTTTATTCCGCTGCATAATATTTTACTTAATTGTGTTGTTATTATTACTATTGCATGTTTTGTTTTATTTTAGGCTTGCTACGGGTTCCGGATTCGAAAGAATTCCCGTTCCCTAGCGCTGGTCATGGCCCCTGTTTTAGGTTGTGACAATTATATTCGAAGTGTATTTTTCTTGTAGGATCGGCTCTACTTTTTAAGTAGAAAGATGTCCGTTTTACAGAGGAGGTTCTACCGAATTTTCGGTAGAATTCTCATAAAACGTGACATTCAATCAAATTCCTATTCTCTGTTTGTGTCTAGAATTCTGTATCAAGTTTCTAGAAGTTAAGTTAGATTTATTATAATTTCGTGTTATTATTTATTTGTTAGTTGCGCCGAGACCAAGGCCTAGTGGACCAGGCCCGTCGAACCCTTCTCGAGGAGCGCACAACTGTGAGTTATTATGATATATATGCATTGCTTAGGTTACATGTTTTAGACTTCTATGTTTTAGATATAAATTTTTGCATAATTACCTATTTGAATGTTTAAGTATATTTTCAGTATACTTTTAGTATATTTTTGGTATATTATGAAATAAATGCATGTTTTCCTTTTCAATTAAATATAGCTTTTTTTAAATATATTATTGGTTTAATTTAATATGTTTCGTGATTTTATTGAGTTAATTATACGTATATATACTTGAAATATACTTAGTCTATTTCAGGTATATTTCTAGTATATATATGGTATATTTGTTTATTTTAAATATCATTATGCATCATTTATTTTCTTGAATGTATGTTTATATTAAAATGAAGGATATCGATAGAACGTGCTTCCTAGTAGGCAGCACTAGGACCAAGTACGTACCGGTGCGATAGATCATAGGATTAAATTACTAACTTATTTGATGAAAAATGACATGATAGATATAATTGAGATTGATGTGATTGAGAGTGTGATTGTTGGAGCTCGGTTGACCAAGTGTAATATCCCGTGTTTTTAAAAATATTTTTACACTGTACCGGGATATGCAGTGTCAATAATTTTGAATATGTATATATACAATATTTTTATGAGTTGATATGTATTTTAAACCTATTTTAAATTACTGTGTTTTATATACAGTGTTTTACGTAAAATTTTCCCGGGACTTTCATTTTCGGGGAAATTTCCACGTAAACAATGTATTATTAATTATTTTAAATGTATTTACGGGTTTGCATGAACTCATACATATTTTTAAATTATTAAATAAAGTCGGTGTGTATATTTATTTAATTAGGGTTTATTAATTCCCTAATATTTTATTAAGTATTTAATTGTTTTAATTGTTATTTAATTAATTTTATTGGGTATAAATTATTAAAATATTAATATTTTAATGTGTGTGGTGTATATTTGATGTGTGTAATTTAATATTATTTTAATATATAGTATAAAGTATATATATATACATATATTTGTCAAAATTACAAAAGTTTACAAAATTACCATTTTGCCCCCGACAGTTTTTCTTCTTCTTCTTCTTCTCCGATCGTTCCCTCACCATTTCCGATCGCTGCCGTGCCGTTCCTTCACCGTGGGTGTGCCGTCCGGTGTGCCACCATCTTCCCCGACCAGTTTCGCCGCCTGTGGAGGCCGTTTCCGGCGTCGGGAGAGTGATTTTGGCCGGAGAAGCCGAAAATCAACTCACCGTCGATCACACCGATTCCGACCACCGTTTTCAACACCGCCGGTCTCTTTCTTCTCCTTGAGCTCCGGTGAGTGTTATTCTAGCTTTGGTTTGAGCTAATATGGTCTAGAATTGCTTAGTTTTCGATTTGTCAAATTCGGCCTATTAGGTTTTCGATTTTTTTTGAATTTTTCTTGATTGATTCATGCTTAATTCCTTCACAAATATTGTTCCTAGTAGCTTAATCTACATGTATGAATTTTTGTAGAATTTTTGGAGGTTGTTTGGATTTTTGGGTATTTTTGAATATTTTAATATTATTTTCTAATTTTCGGAAATTAATTATTTAAATTATGAAATTGGAGTTTATGGTTGAATTGAGTGTTGAAATGAATTATAGGAATTTATTTGGAATTTTTATGAATTTCTAAGTATTTATTTTTAATTATTGAAGTTTAGGTGATTTTGGAAAATTAGGTTAATTGTGTTTTTATTTGAATTTAATTGGTTAATTGGGTTTAATTATTAATATTGTTGATAAATATGTTGAGAAAATTAATTTTGGGTAACTGTATGATTTTTGGTGAATTTTTGAAGTAATTTAAGTATATTTATATATATAGGGGTATTTTGGTAATTTTACCCTAAATTGTCTAAAAATGTAATTTAATTGGTTTTAATATTTATTTAAGGTATAAAAATGATTTCTACAAATTATTTAGTATTTTTAACTAATTAAAACTATTTTTCGGGAATTATTTTCAATTATATATATAATATACGGTTTTTCAAATAAAATGAATTTTAATCGATTTTTTATAGTGTTTCAAGGTCAATTATGTAATTTCTATGTATAAAATGTATTTCTGTGATTTAAGGATATTTTTGGTATTTCCTGAATTATTCTGTGTTGTGGATCCCGGTCGGTAGTCTGGAGTCCGACCGTGGGATTTTATTTGTGTTGAGCTCGTTTTTCGAAGTGTATTTTCTTTGCAGGGTCGGCTCTACTCTTTTGAGTAGAGAGATGTCCATTTTACAGGGGAGGTTCTGCTGGATTTTCGGTAGAATTCTCGTAAAACGTGATATCCAGTCGAACCCTAATTTTCGATTCCGTATTTTAATACTCTAGATTGAATTCTAGGATTTCTGTTAGGTTTATTCTAATGTCGGTTATTTATTGCTTGTTTAGTTGCGCTGAGACCGAGGGCTAGTGGACCAGGCCCGTCGGACCTGTCTCGTGGAGCGCATTAGGTGAGTTACTATATTATATATATATGCTTAGGATGCATGATTTAGAAAAATGCATATTTTATTTTGACTGAATATGCATAAATAATGTGATTTATATTCAAGTATATTTTTGGTATATAATAAATTATATACATGTTTTGTAAATAAAATATATTTAAAATGTTTTTAAATATATTTTTAGTTTAATTCATGATTTGATTGGATTTATTTGACATATATATACTCAAAATATACTTGGTTTATGTTTGGTATATTTCCAGTATATATATGGTTTATATTGTTGATTTATTTAAATTCATGCATCATGTATTTGTGAATGAATGTTTTATTATTTAATGATGAAGGATATCAATAGAACGTGCTACCTAGTGGGCAGCACTAGGACCGAGTACGTACCGGTACGCCTATAGTTTTAGGCTATATACTAACTTATTTGTGGATATTGATTTGATTATGATTATTGATATGTGTGAGATATGGTTTGGGTGTGATTGCTGGAGCTCGGTTGACCAAGTGTCTCGGGGCCAATCACACTAGCAGTTAGACTGCTGGAGCTCGGTTGACTTAGTGTCTCGGGGCCAGTCTACTGTCCAAATGGATTAAGTGGATATATTTGGTATAAGTGAGCCTGTATGGCCAGAGTGTTGTTTAACACTATTTTCTGAGGTTGCGATATTCTAGGGTTCTATGTGATCCTTCATAAATTGGGATTTTTCAGTAAAATATATAAAAATGATTTTTCTGCATTTGTGTGTATTTGCCTATATATATATTAGATATATATATACTATTGACTGTATGCATTATCACTTAGAGTGTATGTATATATATTATAGTAATTCACTCAGTGAGGTCTGACTCCCCTCCGTTGACTATTTTTCAGGAGAGTCAACTTCCTCAGACCTCAGTAGCAGGTCGATACGTCGGATTTCTTCCGCCCCGGCTTCTTTATGTAAATTGTCTACTTGAGTCTTATTTATTTTATCTAGACACTGCAGTAGTTGTGAATTAAAGTATGGGATTTTATGTACTTTATTTTAAAGAGATGTATTATATTGAACTGGATTTGTATTAAAGAGATTTTATGTATGAGATGAGATTTTAAATTTAATCCAGTTGATATGGATAATATTATGATATTATGATTTTTATTTCCGCTGCATATTATATTTTTATTGTTATTGTGGCATGCTTTATTTTATTTTTAGGCTTGCTACGGGTTCCGGATTCGAAAGAATTCTCGTTCCCTAGCGCCGGTCATGGCCCCTGTTTTGGGTCGTGACACCAAGTGGCTCGGGGCCAATCACATTGATAGTCAAACTGTTGGAGCTCGGTTGACTTAGTGTCTCAAGGCCAGTCTATTGTCCAGTTGGACTAAGTGAATTATTTGGAACTAAGTGGGCCTGTATGGCTTAAGTGAGTTCTATTGATATTTAAGGTTGCGAAAATATAGGGTTCTATTTGATCCTTCATAACTAATGATTTTCAGTATTAAAATGATTTTTGTTGCAAATGTGTGTATTTGCCTGTATATATTTATTATATATACTATTGAGTGTCTGCATTTGATATTTAGTTATGCATGTATATATATTTTAATAATTCACTCAATGATGTCTAACTCCCCTCTGTTGATATTTTTCAGGAGAGTCTTCATCTTCAAACCTCAGCAGTAGACCTGTACGCCGGATTTCTTCCGCTCCGACTTTATTATGTAAATCGCTTACTTGAGTTTACTTTGTACTCTAGATATTGCAGTAGTAATTGTATTTAAATTTGTTGAGAGTTATATTTATATTTATGCATGTAAAAGGATTTTACTTCAGAGTGTTTCTCTGAAGGTTGTATTAAAAGATTTTATTTTATAATATGAGAAGTGATAATATTTTATTAAAGAATGATGAGGAGTTTATTTTTATTAATTGAGATTTAATTTCCACTGCATAAATATATATTATTTATTTTATTTTATTGTATGTTTTTCTTTTAAGGCTTGCTATGAGTTCCAGATTCGAAAGAATTCCCGTTCCCTAACGTCGGTCATGGCCCCCTATTTTGGGTCGTGACAAGATTTTTATTTAATTGTTGAGAAATAATTATATTTAGTGTTTTAATGCTTAAATATATTATATTTTAATGTTTTATTGATATTTTTGAATTTTAATGATTTTAATATATTTATTATAATATTTGATTATTGGTGAATTACGAACCTCAATTGGGGGATTACACAGTTTAGGATCCCAACCCAAGGTGTTGAGCCTTGTGAGTTTTAGAAGTGCATTTTTTCTTACAGGATCGGCTCTACTTTTTAGTAGAGAGATGTTCATTTTACAGAGAAGATTCTACCGAATTTTTGGTAGAATTCTCGTAAAACGTGATGTCGGGTCGATCCTGAGTTCTCGTGTTTTGTCTGAGTTTCGTATTCCTAGATCGAGTCTCTTTAGAAGTATAAGTTAGATTTATTCTGATTGTTATTATTAGTTTATTTTCTAGTTGCGCTGAGATTGAGGCCTATTGGACCGGGCCAGTCGAGCCAATCTCATGGAGTGCAGCATTGTGAGTTATTATCTTATATATACATCGCATATAGGATGCATGATTTAGAATATTTATGTTTTAATATGTATTTATTCATGAATTTTTTTAGTATATGTTAGGTATATTTATAGTATACATTTGGTATATTTACGGTTGATTTTGAATTTATTTAGCATATATATACTTAAAATATATTTAGTATATTTTAGGTATATTTCTGGTATATATATGGTTTATTTCATTATTATGAATTTCATTGGTGATTTAATTATATATTATTTATTTTTCATTGTATATTGAATTTTATTTGAAGGATATCAATAGAATGTGCTACCTAGTAGGCAGCACTAGGATCGTGTACGTATCGGTGCGATAGATTTAGAGTTGAGTTGTAAATCACTTGAGGTGACTATGATTTGATTGATTGATTTGAGATTGATATGATTGAATAGTGTGGTTGCTGGAGCTCGGTTGTGAAACGACCCTAGTTTTTAAATTATTTTAATAATTATCAGGATATGCAATGTTAATAAATTTTAAACCTATATTTGATTATTTTACTATTTTGCGAATAATTATTATTATTTTACGTTTAATTAAAATTTTCTACGTAAATGTATATATTCACATGTATTATTTCAGACAATATTATTTTAATAATATTTAATCTAGTGCATTAATATTTTAAGATTTTTAAATTAATAAACTACATTATTTTATTGTATGTTATGTGTTAATATATATATATATATATATATATATATATATATATATATATATATATATATATGCATATGCACATAAATAGTAGGGTTAGTATTATTTTATTATGTGTGTTATTATGTGTGTGTATATGTAATATTCCAAGTTTTTAAAATATTTTAAACTGCATCGGGATATGCAGCGTTAATAATTTTATATATAATTATGATATTTTTATGAGTTTGATATTTATATAAAGCTTATTTTAATTATTTTATGTTATTTTAAGTACTTTACATAAAATTTTTTCGAGAATTCTATTTTCGGAGAAATTAACACGTAAATAATTTAATATTAATTATTTTAAACAAATTCACGCATTTTCATGAATACATATATATTTTTAAAGTGCTAAAATAAAGTATATATATGTGTATTTATTTAAATTAAACTAGGGCTTAATTAATTACCCTAATTTTTATTATTTAGTTTTAATATTAATTAATTATTTTAAGTGTATAAATTATTATATATATTAAAATATGTGTGTGGTGTGTGATTAATTTGAGTATAATATTATAGTATTATAATATAAATTATTAAAGTTATTATTATTATTATTATTATTATTATTATTATTATTATTATTATAAACTTTAGGAAAATTACCGCCCGTGCCCCTCCCTCCTCCTTCCTCTTCCTGATCGTCCCCTTCTTCCACCAGTCACTATCATGCCATTTCTTCACCATCGGTGTGCCTCCCGACGTGCCACCTTCATCCTCAGCCAGCTCCGCCACCTTCTCTTCCTTCTTCGGCGCCGTTTGAAGCCTGTTTTGGCCGAAAGACCGAAACTTGAAGCCACCGTCGTTCACAGCGTTTTCGGCCACCGTTTTCGACACCGCCGATCTCTATCTTCTCCTTGAGCTCCGGTGAGTGTGATTCCAAGCTTTTTTTCACTTAAAATGGTCTAGATTTGCCTAGGTTTCGATTTTTCAATTTCGACCTATTAGGGTTCTTGATTTTTTTGAGATTCAATTTGATTGATTCATGAAAATTCCTTCACAAACTTTGATCCTAGTAGCTTAATCTTCATTCTAGAATTTTTGTGGAATTTTTGGAATTTATTTTGATTTTTGGGTATTTTTTATTATTTTATTATTATTTTCTAATTTTCAAAAATGAATTAATTAAATTATGAAATTGTGTTTTATGGTAATTATAGGTGTTGAAATGAATTATAGGAATTTATTTGTAATTTTTATGAATTTTTATTTATTTATTTTGAATTTATTTAGTTTATGTAATTTTGAGAAAATAGGGTTAATTATTTGTTTAATTGAAATTTATTGGTTAATTAAGTATATTTATTGATATTGTTGAAATATATGTTGAGAAAATTAATTTTGTGCAATTATATTATTTTTGGTGAATTTTTGGATTAATTTTAGTATATTTATATATATAGGGGTATTTTGGTAATTTTATATTAAATTGGCTAAAAATGTAATTAAATTGGTTTTAATAGTTATTTAGGGTATAAAAATAATTTCTACAAATTATTTAGTATTTTTAACTAATTAAAACTATTTTTCGTAAATTATTTTCAATTATATATATAACATACGATTTTTCTAATAAAATGAGACTTTATCGTTTTTATTGTGTTTTAGGGTTAATTACGTAATTTCTATTTATAAAATGTATTTTTATTATACAAGGGTATTTTCGGTATTTCTATAATATTTCGTGAATTGTGAACCTCGGTCGGTGATTTGTAGTTTGGAGTCCGACCGAGGGATTATGGTTATGTTCTGTGTTTATTTCAAAGTGTATTTCTTTACAAAGTCGGCTTTACTCTTTGAGTAGAGAGATGTCCGTTTTACAGGGGAGGTTCTGCCGGATTTTCAGTTAAATTCTCGTAAAACGTGATGTCCGATCGAGTTCTAATCCTAATTCTGTCTCTAGTATTCTAGATCGAGTCTTTAGAATTTCTGTTAGATTTATTATGATTCCTGTCATTATTTGTTTGTTTAGTTGCGCTGAGACCGAGGCCTAGTGGACTAGGCCCATCGAACCCATCTCGTGGAACGCAATAATTTGTGAGTTGCTATTTTATATATATATGCTCTAGGGTGCATGATTTTAGAAATTATATTTTATTTTGATTAAATATGCATAATGGTTTAATTAGAACTTGAGTTTATTTTAGTTTACTTTTGGTTGATTTTTGGTTGATTTTTGGTATATTTTAAACTATATGCATATTTTATTAATGAATTATGTTTAAAATGTTTTTGAATATATTTCTAGTTTACTTTGTAATTTAATCGGATTTATTTGTCGTATATATACTTAAAATATACATGGTTTACTTTTGGTATATTTCTAGTATATATATATGGTTTATGTTAAGATTTTATTCAATTATATGCCTCATTTATTTTTATGAATGTACGTTTTATATTTTAATGAAGGATATCAATAGAATGTGCTATCTAGTGGGCAACACTAGGACCGAGTACGTACCGGTACGCTTATAGCGTTTAGGCTATATTACTAACCTGTTTGAGCATATTGATTGGATTTGATTATTTGATATGAGATGTGATTTGGGAGTGTAATTGCTGGAGCTCGGTTGACCAAGTGTCTCGGGGCCAATCACACTGACAGTTAGACTGTTAGAGCTCGGTTGACTCAGTGTCTCGGGGCCAGTCTACTATCCAAATGGATCAAGTGAATATATTTGGAATAAGTGAGCCTGTATGGCTAGAGTGTTGTCTAACATTGTTTTGAGGTTGTGATTTTCTAGGGTTCTATTTGATCCTTCATAAACTGTGATTTTCAATAATATATATATATATATATATATATATACTATTGACTGTGTGCATTGTCATTTAATATGCATGTATATATATTATAGTAATTCACTCAGTGAGGTCTGAATCTCCTCCGTTGACTATTTTTCAGGAGAGTCATTGTCTTCAGACCTTAGTAGCAGACCCTTACGCCAGATTTCTTCTGCCCCGGCTTCATTATATAAACTGCTTACCTGAGTTTTATTTTTATGATCTAGACACTGCAGTAGTTGTAAAAAAAAAAAGATGTTGTATTATATTGGTATGAGTTATGTACTTTAAATATTTGAACTGGATTTGTATTAAAAGTTTATTTATATATACAAGATGAGTTGTTGATTTAAATCCCGTGGTGGATTATTATTTAATTATTTATGCTTTTATTTCCACTGCAAATTATATTATTATTATTGTATGTTTTATTTTATTTTAGGCTTGCTACGGGTTCCGGATTCGAAAGAATTCTCGTTCCCTAGCGCCGATCATGGCCCCTGTTTTGGGTCGTGATAGTATATATGTATATATACATATATATTGAAATATATGTGTGTGGTTTAGATATATAAACATTATTTTATTACATAAAGTTTATAAACTATATTATATTATAATATATATATATGCTATATACATATAACTAAAAATAAAAACACTTCCCCTTATTTCCTTCTCCTTCCTAATCCTCACCATCACTGCCTGTCACTGTTATTTTTTGACCACCACTGTGCCTCCTACCTCTTTGCCATCGACCACCCCTCCCTCTGCCAGCTCCGCCACCTTTCCTTTCTTCCCCAGCGCCAGCAGTAGCTTCAGTTGCCGTAAGAAGCCGAAACTTGCTTCTCTTCTGTTCAAGGAGATTCTGGCCACCAAATTGAGTGTTTCCAATGCTGTTGAACTCCTGGACCTTCAAGGAGGTTGAATCCAAGCTCCTTTCAGCTTAAAAACATGATTTGGTGAGGTGTTTTGCTCATTTTCAATTTCGATCAATTTAGGGTTTTTGATTTTTTTTCGAGAATTCTTGCTTGATTCATGAAAAATCCCTTTACAAAAGTTTATCCCTCTAGCTCAAGCTACATCCCTGAATTTTTGTGAATTATTTTAATTTTTGTGAATTTTTTAATATTTTATTATTTTCGTAAATTAATTATATAAATTGTGAAATTGTGATTTTTGGTGTTATTGATGGTTATTGTTAATTTTAGAACTTAGTTTATAATTTTTGTGAATTTTGTGTGATTTTTATAATGATTTTTAGTTTATGTCAATTTTGAATATATAGGTTAAATATATATTTTGTTAGAAATAATTGGTTAATTATATGTTTTTGTTGATATTATAGAGAAATATGTTGAGAAAATAATTTTTTTGTATTTATATAATTTTTATTGAATTTTTTAGAATTATTAGTATTTTATGTGTATTTTTAAATATTAGGGGTAATTTGGTGGTAATCTTAGTTAAATATTATGTTTAATTGGTTTTAATATTGTTTGAGGTATAAAAATGATTTTTACAAATAATTTACTAATTTTAACTAATTAATACTAATTTTTGAAAATTATTTTCAAATAATATATAATATACTATTTTTGTAATAAAATGGGTTTTTAGAAATTTTTAACATGTGTTTGGACTAATTAAGTAATTTGGATTTATAAAATGATTTTTTATAAATATTTGTGGAATTATTGAGAAAATGGATTTTTAATAATATTATATTATTAATTAGGGTTTTTGAGTAATTATTAGGAAAATAATTATTTTTGGTGTTTTAATGCTTAATATGCTATATTTTGATATTTGAAAGGCATTTATGATATTTATTGAATTTTAATATATTTTATTGTAGTATTTGAATTTATGGTGAATTGTGGACCTCGATTGGGGAATTTTAGTAGTTCGGGATCCCAACCGAGGGTTGTGAGAATTTTAATACTCGAAGTGTATTTTTTTTGTAAGACCGACTCTACATTTTAGTAGAGAGATGTCCATTTTATAGAGGAGGTTCTGCTGAATTTTTTATAGAATTCTTGTAAAACATAACATCGGGTCTAATTCTAATTATGTGTCTGTTCGTATTTAGTAATTCTAGATCGAGTCTCTAGAAGTCTAAGTTAGATTTATTCTAATTTCGTGATCACTTTTATTGTTTAGTTGCAACAAGACCGAGGCCTAGCGGACCAGTCTCGAGGAGCGCATCCTTGTGAGTTATTATTATATATATACATTGCTTTAGGTTGCATGTTTTAGAATTATATGTTTTAAATGTAAAATTTTGCAAAATTATTTTATTAAATGCTTAAGTATATTTTAGGTATATTTTTAGTATATTCTTGGTATATTTTAAAATAAATGCATGTTTTCCTTTTGATTTATATTCAGATTATGTTTAAGTATATTATTGGTTGATTTTGAGTATATTTCATGATTTAATTGAATTTATTTTACGCATATATACCTAAAATATACTTAGTTTATTTTAGGTATATTTCTGGTATATATGTGGTTTATTTGATTATTTTGAATGCCATTGTATATATATTTATTCTCGAATGTATGTTTTATTTTAAAATGAAGGATATCGATAGAACGTGCTTCCTAGTGGGCAGCACTAGGACCGAGTACGTATCGGTGCAATAGATTGTAGGTTGAATTACTAACTTATTTACGGATTATGACTTGATTGATTTGATTAATGTGAGATGTGATTGATGGTATGATTACTGGAGCTCGGTTGACCTACTGTCTCAAGACCAATCACATTGACAGTCAGACTGCTAGAGCTCGGTCGACTTAGTGTCTCTGGGCCAGTCTACTGTCTACTTGGATTAAGTGAATTTACATGGAATTAAGTGAGCCAGTATGGCTAGAGTGCTTTCTATTAATATTTGAGGTTACGGTAACTTAGGGTTCTATCTGATCCTTCATAAATTGATGTTTTTCATTATTATATATAAAGTGATTTTCAGCATCTGTGTGTACATGTCTGTATATATATTTATTATATATACTTATAAGTGCTTGCATTTGTCATTTAGTAATGCGTGTATACATATTATAATAATTCACTCAGTGAGGTCTGACTCCCCTCAGTTGATATTTTTTTAGGAGAGTCCTCTTCTTCAGACTTAGCAGTAGGATTATCCGTCGAATTTCTTCTGCCCTGGCTTTATTATGTAAATTACTTACTTAATTATTTATTATTATACTTTAGAAAACTGCAGTAGTTGAATTTATAATAGTAGTGAGTTTTAATTATTTTTGCTGTATGAGATTTTAATTCAGATGTTTAATCTGAATATTGTATTAAATCGTTTCATGATATGAAGGAGATTATTTTATTATATTACATTGAAATTTTTACTTACGGTATATTTATTTTAATTTTATTTATTGTATGTTTTTATTATTTTAAGGCTTGCTACGGGTTCCGGATTCAAAAGAATTCTTGTTCCCTAGCACCGGTCATGACCCCCAGTTTTGGGTCGTGACAGGTTGACCTAGTTTCTCGGGGCCAATCACACTAACAATCTGTAATATCCCGTGTTTTTAAATATTTTAATATTGCATCGGGATATGCAGTGTTAATAATTTTTGTATATATTTATGATATTTCATGAGTTGTTATTTAATTAAAATTGATTTTTAATTATTTTATGTTATTTCAAGTACTTTACGTAAAATTTTCCCGGGACTTTTATTTTCGAGGAAATTGACACGTAAATTATCTATTATTAATTATTTTAAATAGATTTCCACACTTGCATGAACTCATATGTATTTTAAAAGTACTAGATAGAGTGTATATATGTGTATTTATTTATTTAAATAGGGTTTAATTAATTACCCTAATTTTATTATTTATTATTTAGTTTTAATATTATTTAATTATTTTTTTTAGTGTATAAATTATTTAATATATTAAATTATATGTGTGTGGTGTATATTTAATGTGTTTGAGTTTATATTATTTTAATATATAGTGTAAATGTATATATATATACATATACATTTATTATTTAAACAAAATATAAAGTTTGAGTTATTTACAAGTTTGCCATTGAAGCTTCTTCTCCCTCCCGATCGTCTTCCTCGCAAATCCGGCCACTGTCATGCCGTTCTCTTATCATCGGTGTGCCACCTCCTTCCTCCAACTGTTCCGCCGTCAGCAGAGCCCATTTCCAACGTTGGGAAGCTCATTTTGGCCGGAGAAGCCGAAACTTGAGTCACCGTCGTTCACAGCATTTCCGACCACCATTTTTGACACCGTCAGTCTCTTTCTTCTCCTTGAGCTCCGATGAGTGTGATTCCAAGCTTTGTTTCACTTAAAATGGTCTAGATTTGCCTAGGTTTCGATTTTTGCAATTCAACCATTTTAGGGTTTTCAAATTTTTTTAAACTGCAATTGATTGATTCATGAAAAATTCCTTCACAAATGTTGTTCCCCTTAGCTTAATATTCATGTTTGAAGTTTTGTAGAATTTTTGGAAATTATTTTGATTTTTGGGTATTTTATTATTATTTTCTAATTTTCAAAAATTAATTAATTAAATTATGAAATTGTGTTTTATGGTAATTATAGGTGTTGAAATGGATTATAGAAATTTTTTTGGAATTTTTGTGAATTTCTATGTATTTATTTTGAATTTATATAGTTTATGTAATTTTGGAAAAATACGGTTAATTGTGTTTTTAATTGAAATTAATTAGTTAATTGAGTTTATTTATTGATATTATTGATATATATGTTGAGAAATTTAATTTTTAGCAATTATATTATTTTTTGGTGAATTTTTGGATTAATTTTAGTATATTTATATATATAGGGGTATTTTGGTAATTTTACCCTAAATTGGCTAAAAATGTAATTAAATTGGTTTAAATAGTTATTTAAGGTATAAAAATGATTTTTACAAATTATTTAGTATTTTTAACTAATTAAAACTATTTTTTGTAAATTATTTTCAATTATATATATAATATACGATTTTTCTAAATAAATGAGTTTTTATCGGTTTTTACTGTGTTTTAGGGTTAATTATGTAATTTCTACTTATTAAATGTATTTCTATGATATAAGGGTATTTTTGGTATTTTTATATTATTTTGTGAATTGTGGACCTCGGTCGGTGAACTGTAGCTTCGAGTCTGACCGAGGGGTTGTGATTGTGATTCTGTGTCTATTTTTCAAAGTGTGTTTCTTTGCAGGGCTAGCTCTACTCTTTGAGTAGAGAGATGTCCGTTTTTGTAATATCCCGTGTTTTTTTTAAAATATTTTTACACTGTACCGGGATATACAGTGTTAATAATTTTTGTATATATTATGATATTTTTATGAGTTGATATGTATTTAAAACCTATTTTAATTATTGTGTATTATTTACAGTACTTTACGTAAAATTTTCCCGGGACTTGCATTTTCGGGGAAATTTTCACGTAAATAATTTATTATTAATTATTTTAAATATATTTTTGGACTTGCATGAACTCATACATATTTTAAAATATTAAACACCGTGTATACATATAATTATTAATTTAATTAGGGTTTAGTATTACCCTAATATTTTATTAATTATTTATTAGTTTTATTGTTATTTAATTATTTTTATTTAGTATAAATTATTAAAATATTAAATTTTATGTGTGTGGTGTATATTTAATGTGTGTAATTTAATATTATTTTAATATATAGTATAAATTATATATATATATATACATATAATAAATCAAAAAACCAAAACTTTGGAAAATTACCATTTTGCCCCCGTGTAATCTTCTTCCCCGATCACCTTCCCTCGCCGTTTCGGTCGCTGCCGTCCCGTTCCCTTGCCGTTGGTGTGCCATCCGGTGTGCCACCACCTTCCCCAGCCTTCTCCGTCGCCAGCAGCACCTTATTCCGTCGAGTTTTGGCCAAAATTAGCTCGGGAAGCCGAAACTTTGGCCACCGTCGATCACGACGATTCCGGCCAGCATTTTCAACACCACCGGTCTCTTTCTTCTCCTTGAGCTTCGGTGAGTGTGATTCTAGCTTTGGTTTGAGCTTAAATGGTCTAGAATTGCTTAGGTTTCGAATTTTCAATTTCGGTCACATTAGGGTTTTCGATTTTTTGAGCTTCGAATTGATTGATTCATGAAAAATCCCTTCACAAATGTTGATCCTAGTAGCTTAATATTCATGTATGAATTTTTGTGGAATTTTTGGAGATTTTTTGGATTTTTGGGTATTTTTGAATATTTTAATATTATTTTCTAATTTTCGGAAATTAACTATTTAAATTATGAAATTGTGTTTTATGGTTAAATTAGGTATTGAAATGAATTATAGGAATTTATTTTGAATTTTTATGAATTTCTAAGTATTTATTTTGAATTATTGAAGTTTATGTAATTTTGGGAAAATTAGGTTAAATGTGTTTTTAATTGAATTTAATTGGGTAATTGAGTTTAATTATTAATATTATTGATAAATATGTTGAGAAAATTAATTTTGGATAATTGTATAAGTTTTGGTGAATTTTTGAAGTAATTTTAGTATATTTATATATATGTGGGTATTTTGGTAATTTTACCATAAATTGGCTAAAAATGTAATTTAATTGGTTTTAATAGTTATTTAAGGTATAAAAATGATTTCTAAAAATTATTTAGTATTTTTAACTAATTAAAACTATTTTTCGTGAATTATTTTCAATTATATATATAATATACGGTTTTTCTAATAAAATGAGTTTTTATCGATTTTTACTGTGTTTAAAGGTTAATTATGTAATTTCTACCTATAAAATGTATTTTTAGGTTTTAAGGGTATTTTTGGTTTTTCCTGAATTGTTCTGTGTTTGTGGACCCCGATCGGTAGATTGTAGTTTGGAGTCCGACGGAGGGGTTGTGAATGAGATGTGGTGTTTGTTTTTCGAAGTGTATTTCCTTGCAGGGTCGGCTCTACTCTTTTGAGTAGAGAGATGTCCGTTTTACAGGGGAGGTTCTGTCGGATTTTCGATAGAATTCTCATAAAACGTGATGTCCAGTCGAACCCTAATTCTGTTTCCGTATTTAATACTCTAGATCGAATTCTAGGATTTCTGTTAGGTTTATTCTGATGTTTATTATTTATTGCTTGTTTAGTTGCGCCGAGATCGAGGGCTAGTGGACCAGGCCCATCGGACCCGTCTCGTGGAGCGCACTAATTTATAAGTTACTATACTATATATATATGCTTAGGATGCATGATTTAGAAATGCATGTTTTATGTTGATTAAATATGCATAAATAATTTGATTATTTCTTAAGTTTATATTTAGTTTATTTTGGTTTATTTTTGGTATATAATAAATTGTATACATGTTTTGTTAATAAAATATATTTAAAATGTTTTTAAATATATTTCTAGCTTAATTTATAATTTGATTGGATTTATTTGACGTATATATGCTCGAAATATACCTGGTTTACTTTTGGTATATTTCTAGTATATATATGGTTTATGTTGATATTTTATTGAACTTCATGCATCATTTATTTTTGTGAATGAATGTTTTATATTATTAATGATGAAGGATATCTATAGAACGTGCTACCTAGTGGGCAGCACTAGGACCGAGTACGTACCAGTACGCCTATAGTATTTAGGCTATAATACTAACTTATTGGTGGATATTGATTGAATGTGATTATTCATGTGTGAGATGTGTTTTGGGTGTGATTGCTGGAGCTCGGTTGACCAAGTGTCTCAGGGCCAATCACACTGGCAGTCAGACTACTGGAGTTCGGTTGACTTAGTGTCTCGGGGCCAGTCTACTGTCTAAATGGATTAAGTGGATATATTTGGAATAAGTGAGCCTGTATGGCTAGAGTGTTGTCTAACACTATTTCTGAGGTTGCGATATTCTAGGGTTCTATGTGATCCTTCATAAAAGATGATTTTCAATAAAATATATATAAAATGATTTTATTGCATCTGTGTGTATTTGCCTGTATATATATTAGATATATATATACTGTTGACTGTATGCATTATCATTTAGTGTGTATGTATATATATTATAGTAATTCACTCAGTGAGGTCTGACTCCCCTCCGTTGATAGTTTTTCAGGAGAGTCAACATCTTCAGACCTCAGTAGCAGGTCGATACGCCGGATTTCTTCCACCCCGGCTTCTTTATGTAAACTGCTTCTCTGAGTCTTGGATTTATTTTATCTAGACACTGCAGTAGTCATTAAATATTTAAAGAGATGTTGTATTGTATTATATTTGAAACTGGATTTGTATTAAGAGATTTATATATATGAGATGAGTTTTGATTTAATTCCAGTTGGTGAAATGATAATATTATATTTATGATTTTCATTTCCGCTGCATTTGATATTGTTATTATTATTATTGCATGTTTTATTTTATTTTTAGGCTTGCTACGGGTTCCGGATTCGAAAGAATTCCCGTTCCCTAGCGCCGGTCATGGCCCCTGTTTTGGGTCGTGACAGTTTTACAGGGGAGGTTCTGCCGGATTTTCGATAAAATTCTCGTAAAACGTGATGTCTGGTCGAACCCTAATTCTGATTTTTAATTATGTGTCTAGTAATCTATATCGAGTTTTTAGGAGTTTTCATTAGATTTATTCTGATTCCTGTCATTATTTGTTTGTTTAGTTCCGTCGAGACCGAGGCTTAGTGGACCAGGCCCGTCAGACCCATCTCAAGGAGCACACTAAGTGTGAGTTACTATTCTATATATATATGCTTTAGGATGCATGATTTAGAAATGTATATTTTATTTTGATTAAATATGCATAAATAACTCAATTAGTATTTAAGTTTATTTTTAGTTTATTTTGGTTTATCTTTAGTTCATTTTCGGTATATTTTAAATTATATGCATGTTTTGCTAATAAATTAGGTTTAAAATGTTTTTGAATATATTTCTAGTTTATTTTGTAATCTATCTGGATTTCTTTGACGTATATATACTCGAAATATACCTGGTTTACTTTCGGTATATTTCTAGTATATATATATAGTTATTGTTGCTATTTTATTTAAATCCATGCATCATTTATTTTTATGAATGTATGTTTTATATTTCAATGAAGGATATCAATAGAACGTGCTACCTAGTGGGCAGCACTAGGACCGAGTACGTACCGGTACGCCGATAGCATTTAGGCTATATTACTAACCTATTTGAGGATATTGATTGGATTTGAGTTATCTAATGTGTGATATGATCTGGGAGTGTGATTGCTGGAGCTTGATTGACCAAGTGTCTCGGGGCCAATCACACTGACAGTCAGACTGCTGGAGCTCGATTGACCTAGTGTCTCGGGGCCAGTCTACTGTCCAAATAGAACAAGTGAACATATTGGAATAAGTGAGCCTGTATAGCTAGAGTGTTGTCCAACACTGTTTTGAGGTTGCAATATTCTAAGGTTCTATTTGATCTTTCGTAAACAGTGATTTTCAATAAAAATATATAAAATGATTTTTATTGCATTTGTGTGTATTTGCTTGTATACATACATATTCTATATATATTGTTGACTGTATGCATTGTCATTTAGTATGCATGTATATATATTACAGTATTTCACTCAGTGAGGTCTGACTCCCCTCCGTTGACTATTTTTCAGGAGAGTCATCGTCTTCAGACCTCAATAGCAGGCCTATACGCCGGATTTCTTCTGCCCCGGCTTCTTTATGTAAACTGCTCACCTGAGTTCTATATTTTTTTTTATAATCTAGACACTGTAGTAGTTATGGTCAATTGTGAGATTGTTGTATTATATTTGTATGAGATATGTACTTTAAATATTTGAACTGGATTTGTATTAAAAGAGTTTATTTATATATATAAGATGAGGATTTGATTTAATCTCATTTAGTGGAAATATTATTTTGATATTTATGATTTTATTTCGCTGCATAATATTTTATTTAATTGTGTTGTTATCATTATTATTACATGTTTTTATTTATTTTTAGGCTTGCTACGAGTTCCAGATTCGAAAGAATTCTCCTTCCCTAGCGCCAGTCATGGCCCCTATTTTGGGTCGTGACACAGTCAGACTGCTGGAGCTCGGTTGACTTAGTGTCTCGAGGCCAGTGAACTATCTAAATGGAATAAGAGAACTAATTTGGAATTTAGTGAGCCAGTATGGCTTGAGAGGTATTTTTATTAAGGTTACGATTTAAATAGGGTTCTATTTGATCTTTCACTAAAATAAATATTTTCCAACATTTATTATTTAAAGTGATTTCAGCATTTGTGTAAAATGTTTGTATATATATTTATTCTATATACAAATGATTGATTGCATATGACATTAGGAGGTGCATATATATATAATATAACAATTCACTCAGTGAGGTCTGACTCCCCTCAATTGTTGATTTTTCAGGAGATTCTTTTTCCTCAGACCTCAGTAGTAAGCCCATCCACCAGACTTCTTTTGCCCTGACTTGTCTATGTAAATTACTTACTTGATTTTTTTATTGTACTCTAAAAAATTACAGTAGTAGTTGTACTTTGTATTTGTAGAATGTTGGTTTTTTTATCAAAAACCTTTCTATAAATATTGTATGAAATATTTTTATTATATGATATGACAGAAATTTTTATTATTATGTTGATTTAAGATTTAAATTATGGTGCATATTTTATTTATTTATTGCATTCTTTTATTTTAAGGCTTACTACGGGTTCCGGATTCGAAAGAATTCTCATTCCCTAGCGCCGGTTATGACTCCTGGTTTGGGTTGTGACAGTGTGATTAGCCCCGAGACACTAGGTCAACCGAGCTCCCGCAATCACACCACTCTCTCATCACAATTCTCAATAATCAAATAATCAAGTCTCAAATCAAATAATCTCATGATATCAATCCTAAAGTCTAATACACTGGTACATACACAGTCCTAGTGCAGCCCACTAGGTAGCACGTTCTACTGCTATCCTTCAAATAAATTATAGAATTATTAAAAATAATAAAATTTATAGTTTAAACATGATAGCATCCATTTTTAAAAAAATATACCACTTATATACCAAATGTATACCCAACATATATGTCACATATATACCAAATATATGTTGAGTATATACCAAAAATATACCAAACATCTATGTCACATATACATAATCATTTAATAAAATAAATCATATTTACATACATTGTAAAAATATGGATGCTCACAATTATGTATCCTACATGCATTGCATATATAAGATAATAACTCACAATTGTGCACTCCTCTAAAAGAGAAGGATTGGCCTGGTCTAGTAGGTCTCGATCTTAGTGCAACTATAGAAAATAAATAAATAATAATATCAAAATCGAAATCCTAATTTCATATTTCTAAGAATACTAAGGACAACTCGATCTAAGATACAACTCAACCAAAAATCAAAAAATTAGGATTGATCCGATGTTATGTTTTACAAGAATTCTACCAAAAATTCAGCAGAATCTCCTCTGTAAAACGGACGTCTCTCTACTAAAAGTAGAGTCAATCCTGCATGCAAACACACTTCAATATTCACAAAAGCACAACTTCTTGGATTGGGACCCAGAACTACACAATTCGCCCAATCGAAAACCAAAATACACAAAAGTCAATAATTTAAAAATAAATATTAAAAATCAATAAAATACCACAATACAATTTATTTAAATAATAAAAACATTAAAGATAATTTATTTTCAAATTAATTTAATAAAATCTCAAATAGAGTTAAATAATATTAGTAAAAATTCCATTTACAAATATTCAAAATTAAATAGCAATAAGTTCAATTAATTATTTAAATTACTCAATTATATAATAAAAATAGCTAAAAATTCATTTTAATCATAAAAAAAATAAATAAGTTATTATTTAAATATAATTTTGACAATTATTAATAATTAGCTAAAAATAGTAAATAATCTATAAAAATTATTTTAATACTATTTATTATTCAAAAATTATCCAAAACACACTAATTAATAATAAATTCAATTAAAATATAAAATTTACTAATTTTTCCAAAAATTACCATAATACTAAATATTTTCCGAAAACTAACCAAAATTACTATAAATTAGTAAAAATTTATTTTCTCATTTCTAAAGCTTGTTATTTATGCTAAATGTACTGATTAACATAATTTTCAATCCAAATCATATAATTAATAAAATTCACCTTATTTTTCAAAAAATACAATTTTACACATAAACTAAATAAATTTGTAACTAAAATTCTAAAATCAATTTCATCAAATTTTCTTCACAAATTATAAACTAAATAATTTATTAAAAATATAAAAATTTTCCAGCGATGGTCATTGGAACAGTGACTCACTAGAAAACCAAAACACCAAAAATCCAATTAATTCAGAAAAATCAAACAAAAATGTATTTGAATAGCTCTATATGCATATAACAACATTTCCTAAAGGGATTAAGTATGAATCTGTAATAACCCTAAATTTTAAATTATTTTAATATATATTGAGATATGTAGTATTAATAAATTTTAAATTTTATTTTTATGTTATTATTTTTTTGTGATCAATATTTGTATTTTTATTGTATATATATTTTCTTATGTAAAATAATTTAATTAAATTTTATTATTTAAAAGCTTTGCAATCACTATCATTATTTTTATTATTATTATTCATGTTACTATTATGCATGTGCATTATTATGTCTATTATTGTTTTTATTAATTTACATTACTTATATTATTATTAAATTATTTTATTAGTATTATTAATATTATTATTATTTGCTATTAATTTTATATTATGTGTATATTATTGTTATGCATTTTATAAATATATGTGTGTGTGTCTATATATATATATATAATGATATTTTTATGTGGTGGAGATTTGTTTATTATAAAGTTATAATATAAAGTTTTATTATTATTATTATTATTATTATTATTATTATTATTATTATTATTATTATTATTATTATTATTATTATTATTATTATTATTATTATATATGTAATAACCCTAGTTTTTAAATTATTTTAATAATTATCAGGATATGCAATGTTAATAAATTTTAAAACTATATTTGATTATTTTACTATTTTGTGAATAATTATTATTATTTTACGTTTGATTATAATTTTCTACGTAAACGTGTATATAGATGTTTATTAGTTTAGATAATATTATTTTAATAATACTTAATTTAGTGTATTGATATTTTAATATTATTATTTTAATAAATTACGTTATTGAATTGTATTTTATGAGTTAATACATATATATATATATATATAAGCACATATATTACTAGGGTTTAATATTAATATTATATGTGTATATTACTAATTATGATGTATAATATATACATATATATATGTATATATATATATATATATATATATATATATATATATATATATATATATATATATATATATATATATGTGTGTGTGTGTGTGTGTGTGTGTGTGTGTGTGTGTGAATATATAAATGTGTGGTGTGTGAATTTAGTATAATACAATAAAATATATTATAACATATAGTTTATTAAAGTTATAATATATAGTTTTATGTATAATAAATATACAAAAATACAAAACCTCTTCCCCATTTTTCTTCTTCCCCGATCCTCACCATCACCGCCCGTCACTGCCATTCTCCGACCATCAAAGTGCCACTCGCTTCTCCGTCGTCGATCACCCCCCTCCCTCTACCAGCTCCGCCATCTTCCTCTCCCTTCCCCGGTGCCGGCAGTGACAACAACCTCCATTTTGGCAGAAAATCGATTTTCGTCGTCCCTCCTTCGTCCAACCACCAAATCGAGTGTTTCTAGTACCGTTGGACTCCTGGAGCTTCAAGGAAGTTGAATCCAAGCTCCTTTCAGCTTGAAAACATGATTTGGTGAGGCGTTTTGCTTGTTTTTAATTTTGGCCATTTTAGTGTTTTAATTTTTTTTTAGGAATTTCTGAATGATTCATGAAAAATCCCTTTACAAAAGTTGATCCCCCTAGCTCAAGATACATCCCTGAATTTTTGTGTGATTTTTTGGAATTATTTTCATTTTTGTGAATTTTTTAATATTTTATTATTATTTTATTTTTTTCGTAAATTAATTATATAAATTGTGAAATTGTGATTTTTGGTGTTATTGGTTATTATTATTAATTTTAGAATTTATTTTATAATTTTTGTGACTTTTGTGTGATTTTTATAATAATTTTTAGTTTATGTCAATTTTGAAAATATAGGTTAAATATATATTTTGTTTGAAATAATTGGTTAATTATATGTTTTTGTTGATATTATGGAGATATATGTTGAGAAAATGATTTTTGTGTATTTATAAAATTTTTATTGAATTTTTTAGTATTATTAGTATTTTATGTGTATTTTTAAATATTAGGGGTAATTTGGTGGTAATTTTAGTTAAACATTAAGTTTAATTGGTTTTAATATTATTTGAGGTATAAAAATGATTTTTACAAATTATTTACTAATTTTAACTAATTAATACTAATTTTTAAAAATTATTTTCAAATAATATATAATATACTATTTTTGTAAATAAATGGATTTTTAGTAAATTTTAAGATATGTTTATCGAGAAAATGGATTTTTAATAATATTATATTATTAATTAGGGTTTTTAAGTAATTATTAGGAAAATAATTATTTTTAGTGTTTTAATGCTTAATATGCTATATTTTGATATTTGGAAGGCATTTATGGTATTTATAGTATTTGAATTTGTGGTGAATTGTGAACCTCAGTTAGGGAATTTTAGTAGTTTGAGATCCTAACCGAGGGTTGTGAGAATTTTTATACTCAAAGTGTATTTTCCTTGCAAGACCGGCTCTACTTTTTAATAAAGAGATGTCCATTTTACAGAGGAGGTTCTGAAGAATTTTCGGTAGAATTCTCATAAAATGTGACATCAGATCAAATTCTGATTCTGTGTCTATCTGTATTTTATAATCCTAGATCGAGTCTCTAGAAGTCTAAGTTAGATTTATTCTAATGTCGTGATCGCTTTTATTGTTTAGTGTCGCCGAGACTGAGGCCTAGCATACCAGGCCCGTCGGACCAGTCTTGAGGAGCATATCCCTGTGAGTTATTATTATATATATGCATTGCTCTAGGTTGCATGTTTTAGAATTATATGTTTTTAAACGTAAATTTTTGCATAATTGCTTTATTAAATGCTTAAGTATAATTTAGGTATATTTTTAGTATATTATTGGTATATTTTAAAATAAATGCATGCTTTCTTTTCGATTTATATTCAAATTATGATTAAGTATATTATTGGTTGATTTTGAGTATATTTCATGATTTAATTGAATTTATTTTACATATATATACCTGAAATATACTTAGATTATTTTAGGTATATTTCTGGTATATATATGATTTATTTGATCATTTTGAATGCCATTGTATATATTATTATTCATTCTCAAATGTATGTTTTATTTTCTTTAAATAAAGGATATCGATAGAACGTGTTTCCTAATAGGCAGCACTAGGACTGAGTATGTACCGATGTGATAGATTGTAGGTTGAATTACTAATATATTTATGGAAATTATGACTTGATCAATTTGATTGATGTGAGATGTGATTGATGGTGTGATTGCTGGAGCTCGGTTGACCAAGTGTCTCGGGGCCAATCACATTGACAGTCAGACTGCTGAAGCTCGATCGACTTAGTGTCTCGGGGCCAGTCTACTGTCTAGTTGGATTTAGTGAATTTACTTGGAATTAAGTGAGTCAGTATGGCTAGAGTGCTTTCTATTCATACTTGAGGTTGCGATAACTTAGGGTTCTATTTGATCCTTCATAAACTGATGTTTTTCATAATTAATTATAAAGTGATTTTTAGCATCTGTGTGTACCTGCCTGTATATATATTTATTATATATACTTATAAGTCTTTGCATTTGTCATTTAGAAATACGTGTATATATATTATAATAATTCACTCAATGAGGTTTGACTCCCCTCAGTTGATGTTTTTACAGGAGAGTCCTTTTTTTCAGACCCCTATCCGCCGGATTTCTTCTACCTCGGCCCTATTATGTAAAATACCTACTTAATTATTTATTATTGTACTCTAGAAAACTGCAGCAGTTGTATTTGTAACAGTAGTGAGTTTTATTTATTTTTCTGTATGAGATTTTAATTCAGATGTTTAATCTGAATATTGTATTAAATCATTTCATGATATGAAGGAGATTATTTTATTATATTACATTGAAATTTTTAATTATGATATATTCATTTTATTTATTGTATGTTTTATTATTTTAAGGCTTACTACGGATTCCGAATTCGAAAGAATTTCTGTTGTCTAACGGTAATATCCCATGTTTTTAAATATTTTTACATTGTATCGGGATATGCAGTGTTAATAATTTTTGTATATATACTATGATATTTTTACAAGTTGATATGTATTTAAAACCTATTTTAATTATTGTGTCTTATTTACAGTGTTTTACGTAAATTTTCCCGAGACTTTCATTTTCGGAGAAATTTTCACGTAAATAATTTATTATTAATTATTTTAAATAGATTTACGGACTTGCATGAACTCATATGTATTTTTAAATTTCTAAATAAAGCCTATGTGTACTTATTTATTTAATTAAGGTTTAATATTACCCTAATATTTTATTATTTATTTATTAATTTTATTGTTATTTAATTATTTTATTTATTATTAAATTGTAAATAATAATGTGTGGTGTGTGATTTTTCCCAAATATTTTATTAAAAATTATTTTTTTTATTATTTATTTTTTCTTTTTTCTTTTTTCTTTTTCTTTTTCTTTTTTTTTTCTTTCTTTTTCTTTTCCTTTTCTTTTCTTTTCTTTTCTTCTTCTTCTTCTTCCTTCCCGTGCCCGATCATCAACCACCGTCTGCAATTGCCGTTCCCTTACCATTGGTGTGCCGCCAGCAGCTCCGCCTTCCCCAGCCAGCTGCTCCGCCGCCCCAAGCTCCTTCCCCGACGCCGGCTAACCCCATTTTCCCCATTTTGGCCTAAACTTCCTCTCCTCGCCGTCGACCACGATTTCGGCCACCATTTTTGACACCGCCAGTCTCTTTCTTCTCCTTGAGCTCCGGTTAGTGTGATTCTAGCTTTGGTTTGAGCTTAAATGGTCTTGATTTGCTTAGGTTTTGAATTTTCCATTTCCGCCATATTAGGGTTTTCAATTTTTTTGAGCTTCGAATTGATTGATTCATGAAAACTCCCTTCACAAATGTTGATCCTTGTAGCTTAATATACATGTATAAATTTTTGTGGAATTTTTGAAGATTATTTGGATTTTTGGATATTTTTAAATATTTTAATATTATTTTCTAATTTTCGGAAATTAATTATTTAAATTATGAAATTATGTTTTATGATAATTATAGGTGTTGAAATGAATTATAGGAATTTATTTGGAATTTTTATGAATTTCTATGTATTTATTTTGAATTATTGAAGTTTATGTAATTTTGGGAAATTAGGGTTAATTATGTTTTTAATTGAAATTAATTGGGTAATTGAGTTTAATTATTGATATTATTGATAAATATGTTGATAAAATTAATTTTGGATAATTATACTATTTTTTGTGAATTTTTGAAGTAATTATAGTATATTTATATATATAGGGGTATTTTGGTAATTTTACACAAAATTAGCTAAAAATGTAATTTAATTTATTTTAATAGTTTTTTAAGGTATAAAAATGATTTCTACAATTATTTGGTATTTTTAACTAATTAAAACTATTTTTCGTGAATTATTTTCAATTATATATATAAAATACGGTTTTTCTAATGAAATAAGTTTTTATCAGTTTTTATTGTGTTTTAAGGTTAATTATGTAATTTCTACGTATAAAATGGATTTCAATGTTATAAGGGTATTTTTGGTA